>CANUEY010241158.1:0-81267 GCA_948099555.1 Croton setiger
GTCCTATATAAGATATGATTTTAATATATAAAAGTCGAAACTGTGATGGATAGTTTCGGTTAGAGATATTAAAATGAGTGGGGTAATTATATTCCCTCTTCCCTTACCAATTAAGTAATAGAGATACACATTGAAACAAACTCTACAAATTGTTTCAATATATAAGTGGTCCTTGTCCATCAAAGAAGGCATTGGCGTTCAAGAACTGCGTTAAAGAATTATGGATCCAGGTTAGTAATTCTTTTCTTTTCTTCTTGCCCATGGGATAATATTAGGGTTAAATTATATCAAGTCTAGATCCAATGGGATTGATTTCGTAATCGAAATCTATTAAAGATATTATAACAATAATCTAGATCCCAATGGGATTGATTTCGTAATCGAAATCTATTAAAGATATTCTTTCAAAAGACAGACACAATGCTTATTGGCTTGGGCTATAATTTTACATGGACTAATAAGAAGAAGGATATATAGGCTTCATTCCATGTAATAAATCAATACTCATTTATTTTGAAGTAAGGCAAAATAGAATACCATTTAGATTTGGATACATGTGGTAATAATAATCAATAGCACTTTGGCCATATTAATAATAAAAAATGGGAACATTACATTTGTATTTCATTTCTTTAATATAATTTATTTAATTATAAAATATTAGAGGCAAAACCGGACTACCTTTGGAAAGAGCCAGCTTTTGCCTTAAAAAAAACACTAGTATTAGGTATTATTTAGTTTAAAATCCACTTTTATGGAATTTAACTTCCTTAAGGTCGTGGGGTTAAGTTTAAAATATTATCTTCTTATCTATTTTCTTTTAAATTTTATTTACTCTCAAACTTCTCTACCAACCAAACACTTCATATTACATGAAAGTAGAAGTTAAACTTTTTCTCTAACTTATCCTCAACCAAACGATACCTTAGATATATCATTTAGTTTAGTATCTCTATTTTCTAAGTAGTGAACTTCTCCAAAATTATTTAGTGAAAAGTTAATAATGAAAATGTTTGATTAATATATTAAATTTTTGAAAAAAAAAATTTATTTTTAAAATAATACATATAACTTTTATATAAAATAATAAAAAATAAAAAATAAAACAGAAAATTTTATCCTTTACAACTCGGAAATTACACTTACACTTTCTTGTGTTGGAAAAGGGAAATTAATTTTTGTGTGGGAGTGAAATTAAAATTGTTTACCTCTCCTCAAACTTTTTTTTTTAAAAAAAAAAAAATATCAAAAGTTGAATTGTTCTTCTCGAGAAGTACTTCCCAAGTTTATTAATATGAAATAATCAAGGTTGTACTAGATTTTTTCCCTATTCATTTGTCACTTAAGAATTTAATGTTACTTTGCTAAAAAAAAATTAATGTTAGAACAATAGTTTTCTTTCTAATTTATGCTCACTAATAGTATTTAACACTTACAGTAATTATCTATCTTATTAATCATTGACCAATTGATTAATATTTTAATTTTATATACATTTTGTAGAATTCGTTTATAAATTTATTTATCATATTGGAAGATATTGAATTTGAAATAACAATAGCTTCAAAATTTCAAAAATATATTATATCAAAATAGGGAAAAGAATCACAAAAATTTTGATGAATATAAACATACCTAAAAATTTATTCTTATTTGTTTATGCAAATTCTTTGACAACCTACGATGTAGGTTTTGAATTTTCAAATAGAATTTTCTGATTCCTTAATTTATGTATATTTGTTGACCTAGACTTAAACTACGTAGTTTTGAACTAAAACTTCACTGTCATTTCCTTCCTCCACAATTCCACAATCTGAAACTAAACGAAGAATGCAAACCTAAACACCCGCCGCCCATAACTGCTTCTTCAACCTTCTTTCCCCTCGCTGCCATCATCAGACCGCCAGAAGCTTAGGTAAGCTTCTTCTCCTTTTTTTTTTTGGGGAAAATAGTGTTTGCAAAAGATCTGAGGGCTTCGAAGGTAATCTCTAATTCTCCTTCCTTGCTTTCAGTAATGATCTTGGGTGGTGATTTCATTTTGTTCCTGATTCTGATATTAGGATTGATGATGCTGTAGTGTCATGAGTTTATATGAATCGATTTTTCATTCTGTAAATCCTCTGTTTACCGAAAATGCCTCAAAATGTGACTGTCTTGTTCTGTTTTCGGACTCAAACTCTCACGCCTGTTTGTTGCATTTCCTGAACTTTGATTTTCAAAACCTCATTTGATATATTTCTTGTTTTGTTCGGGTAAAGCTAAAAATCTGATTTGTTAAATCATCAAAACCCAGCTCACGTTTCTGCGTTGGTTTTGTTTCTGCATTACTCGCTAATTCAGATTTCAAATTCTTTTTTGCGTCATTTTTCCAGTTCAGTTTTCGTTTCCAGTTCGAATCATTTTATAAACTGTCTTCGGTAATCTTAAAACAGCTAGTGATGCTATTTTGAGATTAGCTGGAGTTGTTGAACATGCAATGTTTCTTGATATGGCAACTACTGTTATTGTTGCTGGTGAACTTGGAATCACCATCAAGAACAAGAACAAAGAGATTCAGATGGAACCTGGTATTTAACAGAACAAAAACAAAAATAATGTTTTTTTTTTTTTGGATGATTACAACTGAAATTTGTGAACAGTATTATTGACAACAATTGTGGAGAGAGATTATCTCCACTTAGTTTTGGTTTAAACCTTGTAGGATGGAAAATCTGCAGGTTTGCAGATTTTTGGATAAATGAAATGTAAGCAGTTTAACAATTAAGCTTAATTTGTTTAAGCTGCAATCTTATTTTCTGTTTAATATACAATTTTTTTTTACTTGATTCATTAATTTTGGCTTGTTTTGAATTATGAGAGTTATGTCAAGAAGCGGTGGCTGTCAAATTTAACCGAAATTGAGTGATTCTGATTTATATTTAAAGAAGACATATAAAACAATCATACTTTATAAACTTATATCATTTGGAGTCCTTAATAAATGTTTAGTACATATTTAAGAATTTACTGTTGCAGGGCAGCTTTACCACCCTGTAAAGTTTGTCAATTTTCTCTCAAAATCCATGTCCAAAAATTATGAAAATTTCCAGATTTATAGTAGCTAGGTATCAAATTTCATGTTTTATATTTTGCTTAATTCCATTACTAAGTTTGTCATATTTGCACCGCAAACTCAGACAATGAATTTGCCACAGAAACAGAGGCAGCTTTACTTTTTTGTAGAAACCATCACCTTTCCCTTAATCCGTAGGTCCAAACATCATGAAACTCTCCAGATATATGGTAAACATACTAAGGATTAACATTCCTTTTTGGTGTTTTGCTTAATTCCCTCATTATGTTAATCATTTTTGTACCGCAAATTGAGATGGTGGGTCTGCCCAGAAACAGGGACAGCCACCCCCTTCTTAACATAACTCTCATAATATTTCAGATTTCTTATACCCTTTTCTCATGTTTGGAATTTTTTTTTTTTTTGTTTAATATAGAAATATCTGCTCGCATTTCGCTTCTTGATTCCATTTTGAAATAGAATGCTAGCTGTACATCTTGTTTCTTTGCTGAATGAAGAATTGTTGTTTGCGAACTTATTTTCTGTTTAATATACAATCTTGTTTCATTAAATAATGGTTATTTTGTGGGAATTTAGTTCAAGTAAAACTGATTTGTAAGACGGCTTTCTTAAAAATAGGTTTTGTTTGGTTTAGTAAACTAATTCATTAATTTGTTTGTAAGCTTTTGGAAAATTTTTTCTGGACTTTGTTGGTATGGAGCTTTTGGAACTTGTTTTTTGTTTTGTTAGGTTGTTTGTTGAATGTTGATGTATGATGGTTTGCTTAATTGCTTTTAATCTTATATGTAATGTTCTTTTACGAGAGGGGAATTTCATATTTGATTGGTATGATATTATACAAATTATAAACTTTGGTTCTTTTCCCGGAACCGTCCCATTTTTAAGTTTCAATGGTTCTGGGACTGGTTCTAAAATTTTTAGGTCCCGAAATTTCGGTTCCTCAGGAACCGGTTCCACACACCCTTACTTTGACCACACAAACATAAAGTGAAAAAGTTAACTAGTTTTTTCTTTTTGCAGCCACTGATTTGCTCTTTCTTATTGTTGGAACAAGCTCTTGACCTTTAGCTTTCTTCAAGACCAATGTCACTAGCACAAAATATCTCCTCTTTCTCTGCTTCTTCTTCTTCTTTTTTAGCCTTTTCAGGCTTCAGCCATAGGTACTGTTATTTTCTTCTCAATTTCTGTTTGTGTTCTGAGCAACCAAACAACATATTTAACATTTTTGTATTTCTTATTGCCTTTGAAGGAACCAGGATGTTTCGCTTCCCTCCAAAAATTTAGGGATTTGTAGATGTGTAGCAACTCCTCAAGAAACGGAAATCAGTGAGGAATTTTCCTTTTTTTTTTTTTTGGCTATTATGATTATTTTTGACATTTAATTGAAAATGTGTGTATTTCTTATATTTCTTGTTAAGCCTACAAGACAAAGGTGTCTCGCAATGCAAACATGGCAAAGCTTCAAGCTGGCTACTTATTTCCTGAGGTCTGCAAATGTTATATATTTATATCCAAAGTTACTATGCTTTTAGGAATGATGTTTTCATCTTTGGTTTAAAAGTATTTCATTTGATATGCAATTGAAATCTGTTTATCAGATGAACTTTTTTCTGTCATCGTTCAGGTTTTTATGCATGTTTTCAAATGGGTGTTATCAAATTGATATTTTTAGAATTTTTTCCATGTTCCTCTTTGATTGTTCTTATAATTTGTTCATAGCATTTTTTGGTTATTTATTTCTCTGCTTAACTTTTTTTCCCCCATTTTGCGAAAAGATTGCTCGCAGAAGAAATGCCCACTTGCAGAAATTCCCCGACTCGAAAGTTATAAGCCTTGGAATTGGTGATACCACTGAGCCCATTCCAGAAGTCATTACTTCTGCAATGGCAAAGGTCGGATTCCTCTCCATCTATCCTGTTTAGTTTTTTTTTTTTTTTTTTTTCGTTGTTGCATCCTTTGTATATAATAGGAACGTTAACATGACTGTAATTTCTTAAACAAGTAAATCTTTACTCTTCTGCTAATTCTTGCAAATATATATATATATATATATATACATACATACATACATACATACATACATACATACATACATACATACATACATACATACAATTTTTTCACTAATACTGTGATTCTCCTTTATACAGAGATCACAAGCATTGTCCACTTTTGAGGGTTACAGTGGTTATGGAGCTGAACAAGGTGAAAAAGTATGTTGGAAATTTGAGAACTAGCTACTTTGTTAAACTGTAGGCGTTTCAGATCATTAATGTTGCAATGTCAACGGGTGACATAAATTGTTATATTATGCAGCCATTGAGAACTGCAATTGCTTCAACGTTTTATGGAGGCCTTGGCATTCAGGAGGAGGATATATTTGTCTCTGATGGTGCAAAATGTGATATAACCCGCCTGCAGGTTCGTCACTTTTTTTGTAGTTTTGCTTTTATTTCTGTCATTCCATCTTCTAGTTTTATATTTTGTTGGACATTGTACTTCGTATTGATTATTATTATTTGCAGATTCTTTTTGGGTCCAATGTCACAATGGCAGTTCAAGATCCATCTTATCCGGTAATACTGTTTTCCATTAGGAGTATTCTTTTCAAATTTGTACCATATTGTATTTTGATTATTCCTTTTCCTTTTCCTTTTCTGTTTTTTCCTCCTTTGCCAATCATGTTTAGTTGAAATCTTACGAACAATTTGTTTATTTATCTTTGGCCATATTCATAATTGGTATGCATTTGAAGGTGATGGGACTGTCACCTCAACTCTTCTGTTAGATGTTGCCCTAGTTGATATGTATGTGAGGTATCAAATGGTCATATTAATAGAAAGGAAAGAGGGGGTAGGACTGCAGGGTGGCATGGGAAAGAAAAACAGAAGTTAACAGGAACTCTACACCTAATGTGTGTCAAATTGTAGGCTTATGTAGACTCAAGTGTCATTATGGGCCAGACTGGACTGTATCAGAAGGATGCTGAGAAATATGCAAACATTGAATACATGAGATGTAACCCAGAGAATGGTTTCTTTCCTGATCTGTCTAAGGTCTCTCCAACAGATATCATATTTTTCTGCTCGCCCAACAATCCTACTGGTTCTGCTGCAACGAGAGAGCAACTGGTACAACTAGTACAGTTTGCCAAGGACAATGGGTCGATTATCGTATATGATTCAGCATATGCAATGTATATATCTGATGATAAGCCACGATCTATATTTGAAATTCCTGGAGCCAAGGAGGTAATTTTCCATTAACGATCTACTTCGTCATCTGTCTGCAGTCATTGGTTTTGTTGTCCATTTTTGTTCTTTTTATAATATGCCTATAGTCATCTTCTTACGATACTATTTCTTTTTACTTGAATTGAAGTTGGGTGTTAAACTGGATATTTTTTGGAATTTTGCTTTTTGTAATTTCATTCTCACAATTAATTGTTTGAATTCCAGTTTTCTGATTGGATTCTGGATTTTGCTACTACTATCTATTTGGAGATGCATCAATTTTTTACTCACAAGTTGATACATTGTGTTGGACATGCATTTCGATTGATTACATTGTGGCAAGTTTCAGATTATGATGTATGTAATAGCTGGGTGGATCATACATTCATATGTATTGTTGTAATGATATCTTTTGGACTATCAATATCATCATTTATCATTGGACTCACCGATTATGAATAGGATATTTGACTTGAGCAAGACTTCCAAAATATTTTCTTTGGCAAAGTGTTCTGACATTTTTTTAATTTTTCATTGTGCCTGTTCTTTGGATCTTGGTTCATGTCCAAATGGTATTTTTTTTGCACGTACATTTGTTTTACTTGGCTCAAACAACAGAATACTTTGGTCATGACATCAAACTTACCTTTTCCCTAATTTTTGTAGGGAAAATAATTCTTATGCATGCTAATATTTTGCTTTGTATCATTACCTAGTTGTTAATTTGTTGAACAAATGCTCATATTTGTTAAAAATTTTTAGGTGAATCAATGGAAATTGTAACTTAATCTTAAATTGGTCTGAATGAACATGCATCTCTTGATGTGAGGTGTTTTTGTTTACCGAGTATATTCAACAAGATCATTATAGATGCTTTTTTTTTTTTTTTTAACCTATATTGGTATCTGCACTTTTGCAGGTTGCCATTGAGACATCTTCATTTAGCAAGTATGCAGGGTTTACTGGAGTCCGCTTGGGTTGGACTGTGGTTCCAAAAGAGCTTCTCTTTTCAGATGGCTTTCCTGTTGCCAAGGACTTCAACCGTATTGTTTGTACTTCATTTAATGGTGCATCAAATGTTGTCCAAGCTGGTGGTCTTGCTTGCCTTTCTGCAGAAGGCCGCAATGTTAGTATGCGTGTTTATCATATTCTGCCATATTCAAGCTTCTGCAAAAAAAAAAAAAAAAAAAAAAATAATAATAATAATAATAAAATAAAATAAAATAAAGGTTTAGGGTTATGACTTACAAGGCAAAGTATTATTTTAGTTATACTCATGGTTATGGATTTCTATCATCTTACAGGCAATGCAAAAGGTGGTTGGGTTCTATAAAGAAAATGCTGATATTATAATGGATACATTTAATTCACTGGGTTTCAATGTGTATGGTGGTGTGAATGCACCATATGTATGGGTCCACTTCCCTGGCCGGAGTTCATGGGATGTCTTCAGTGAGATTCTGGAGAAGACTCACGTGGTTACCACACCGGGCAGCGGATTTGGACCTGGCGGCGAAGGTTTTGTCAGGGTTAGTGCCTTTGGTCATAGGGACAATGTGTTAGAAGCCTGCAGAAGGTTCAAGCAGCTGTACAAGTGAATGTTTTTTTCCCGATGTTCTTAAACATCTACAGTTGTAGGAGGCTTTCTCATTTTGGATTGTGTTACACTTTTTGCTGCTCACTGTTTTTTCAAAATTTCAATGAGTGGCATATTTCAAGTTTCCTAATATTTTCTGAGTTGTTTCTGCAACACATTTGCAATAAATGGAAGCGTAATGTAATTATTTATCATATAATATAAGGGAAAAACAAATATTTTTAAAAAATACAAGTGTTTTTTAAAAAATATATGTATTTTCATTTCCATAATATGCATATTTATCATTAATTAAGAAGTAAAATTTACTCAATATTAAATTTGTCAAATACTTAATATATTAATATGTTATATTTACTGAATTTCATAAGTATATTTACTATAGTTTTCAAAATTAATATCATACTGCAGTTTTCCAAACCTACTAAGTCAAAATATTCTTGTCTATCTCACAATTGGACTGTTATTGCAATTAATCTAACATGTGAAAATATCAAAAATCCCATATTTTAAGGGTGAAAATAATTTATAGCGTAACTATATTTTTTGTTCTTAAAGTATTATATTTTAACTTTTTACTGTGAAAATGGCCACATTTGTTTTGTTTATATTATAATATATTTGTAAAATATTTAAATTTTGTTTATATTTGAAAAGTAGTTAATTGGAGAATTATTTTCAAAAACTATAACCTTTCAAAATGCGGTAAATTTAGTGGGCTATTTATTTCAAACCTTCAGCTAATATGTATAGGTCTGAAACAAAAAGATATATACAAATGGTCCATAAAGAATACAAAGTAGGAAATAACGACAACTCAATGCTTCAATCAATATGTTTGGTAAATAAGATCTTAAACTTGGCAAATATTGCCAATTATTAAGAGAGAAATTGAAAATTTTGATTTATAACCTTTATAAAATGTTTGAATTTATTTGCTACCCTGGTATAATTAATCAATATCAGCAATACATCTCAGAATCGGCATCCTGGGTGATCAAGAAAATGATGAAACGGAGTCGAAAATAGACGAATCAAGTCTAATTGAAGCCTCATTTCCCTGCCGGCAACCATAATCGCTAGCCACCATCCATTACTGCGTGATCATGGGAATTTTTAGTGTGCAAGGAACATTTTCCAAGGCATGTCCAGTGTGCGTATAGTCCCAGATTCAGTGTATGTGGACCCATTTTTAGCCTTTCTTTGCCTTAAGCAGCCTTCTGTTTTCCTATTTACCTCAAACACAACCCGTTTTCCTGAACAGTTTTTCTTTTTATTCAAGCCATCAAACCTCCACTATAAATGTCCCCTACCCCATACGAATTTGATACCAGAAAATCCCCCCCAGAAGCAATGCAAGCTCTCAACACAACTTTTTCATTCTTCTCCTTTAGCCACATGCCTTCAAGTTCTTTTGAAGTTTCCACAATTCGTTTCAGATCCAAACGAATCCATAGCGCTATGATAACTTTTCTAAACTAAACCTTTGTCAATTATTATTTTTTCTCTAACTACCTAATTAATTTAATTTAAGTTATTTCAAGATAGTTTTAGTATTACATTCTATCTTGATCTTGAATTCCATTCAAATAAGTAGGCACATCAAAGATCTAATCCTAGATTTAAGATCTAATTAAACAAAATAATTATTTCCCCATCTTACAAGCTACACCGATAATATGGACGAATTTCTTTCTTCATACAAATGTGTAAAAAATGTTAGCCTCACTTAAAAACTGAGTACTCTATCCCCTGCTAAAAAAAAAAAAAATGAAATTATGTTATGAATGCAGATAAAACAAAATTATGTATGTAGATATTATCAGAATCCAAATAAATAAAAAGATTGAATCTCACGACACAATTAAAATATTAAACCAGTAAGAATTGAAATCAAAAGAAATGAAATAAAAAAAATTTAATAAGTTCTGAAAAAAAAAAATATAGATAAAAATAAATTTTATGTATATTGCATTATTTTTTCCTTTTATGTCAATTGTCTTATTGCATGTGAAATTAGAAGTGAATTGCATCAATTATCTTAAGCTAAGTATTGATTCTCTATTATTATTGAGATCATAGTCATATATTATGATATTGTGCTATTGAATTTGATATTATTATTCTTCATGAAAACCCACGTCTCAAAACCTAATTCCTAAATCCACTTCCGTTCGAAGCTTACTGTCTTAAAAAAACTATTTTTGTCATTAACGCGGATTATCTGTTTTTTCTTTTTTATTTTAATAAATGAAGGTATTGACCCCTTTTGAATATTTTTGTGTTAAAGTGAGCCTCTTTTTAAAAATCAATTTAAACTAATAAGAAAAATATTAAAAAAATAAACAGATTTCTACAATTATAATATTTAAAATAATAAAAAGTATAACAATAAAAGATGTAAAAGAGTGCTCTCCTATAATGCTATTGTATGTATAAAAGATCCAGTATCAATAAGCCACATCCTACCTTATTTATTTTTAAAACCCTAACATAATCATATTTTTTATATTTAACTCCATTAAAATGTATTTTTTATTATCATCAGTTACTTATAAATAATGCCTCTTAATATTATAAGCTATTTATCAGCTAAACATATCTACTCTAATTTTATAAAATTTGCACAATATATTTTTAAGCAGTTTATACCTATAAACAGATTATAAGCAATAAGCTAAAACATATCAGCTTATGTAAACATCCCTGGTTAGCCTAAAACCCAACAACTATAAAGTAAGAGTTAATTTTAATTTAATTCATGTATTTCAACGTATTAAACAATTTAATTTCTCAGTTTTTAATATATTTTTTAGTCCATCTATTTTGTTGCCCGTGGACTTTTTAGTAATTTCATCCCTAAAAATTGTTAACTCAATGTAAATTTCAAAAATGCTTGTTATCTATTTTAATATTATTATTTTTTAGTCCATTGATTTTGACAAATTAAATAGAGACTAAACGATAATTGTCCCTTGAAAGAAGATAGACATCCACCTTTGATCTAAACTGACTAGTAAATAAGCTCAGCCATTTGTGAGCTACTCGGCTTTCGATTTGTTCGAAAATCAAATGAGTCAACTCGATAACTAAACAAGTAAAATTTTAGGCTAGTTAATAACTCATTTAATTTTATTTTTGCCTGAAAAATATGGATTAAATAAATATTTTTAGCTCAAAATTTCATAATTTTTTGTAATATAATGATTAATTAATACTTAAAAAAATTTGTATCTAACTATTCGTCTATAATTTTTTTTTTTCCTTCTTTAGGGTTTTATATAAAACGAGCCGCTCGCGAGCTACTAGAGTCTTAGCTCGATAAAAACTCGTTTAAAAACAAAATGAGCAGTTCAATAAGTAAATGAGGCGAGTTTGATTTTGACAATATTTAGCTCGGGTCGACTTATTTACAGCTCTATTGGAAATGAGCATTTCTGAAATTTTACATGAAATCGGAAGGATTGAATAGTTTAATGTTAACAAAACAGATGGACTAAAAAAATAATATTGAAAAAAGAAGGATTAAATTGTATAATATACCAAAATCTAGGGACTAAATTATAATTAAACAAAAAAAAGTAATTCTCCCAATTTTTGTATGACTCGAGAATATAATAAAAGACATTTTCAAAGCCGTGTCATAGAAATGTCTGCTGATATGAACTCTCCTCTGTACACTCACTTCATATTGACTTTGAAATCACAGATTCAGACGCTTTCAGTTGCATAATTCTGCGCACATTCTATTTCATTTTCATTTGCTAGCTTCTCATCATGGCTTCTTCTTACTACTCTGCCGTTGATCGTAGAAGGAAGACGAAGAAGTATGATGTGTTCATCAGTTTTAGAGGTGCAGATGTTCGGAATGGATTTCTCAGCCATCTCCATGACGCTATGAGGCGAAATCAAATAGATGCTTTTGTTGATGAAAATCTTGAAAGAGGAGAATATATCTCCGAATCCCTCTTGAGAATCATTGATGAGTCGTACATTTCAGTGGTAATTTTCTCTGAAAATTATGCGTATTCTCCTTGGTGTTTGAATGAGCTTGCGCAAATACTTGATTGCACGAAATACACGGGGCAAATGGTGTTGCCAGTTTTCTACCGTGTAGATCCAAGCGATGTTCAGGAGCTAACAGGGAACTTTGGGGATGCTATGGGTAAGTATAGAGAAGCATATCAAAAGTACAAGATTTGGAGCTGGTGCGGAGCTTGTGCAGAAATTGGCAAATTGGCAGGGTTGGTTTCACATAGCAATAAGTAAGTCCAATTGTTTATTTTCAATTTCTACGCACTTGATCCTAAATTTTATTTTAGCCATGGTTCATACAACACCAAAAAGTAATGCTCAAACTCTTTATTGGCTTTTCTTTTTTTTTTAATCTATGGTGGTTTTGAACCTTTTATGTGTATATAACCAGGCCTGACTCCAAGTTAGTTGAGGAAATTGTGAGCTACATTTTGGAGAAACTAAATCATGCATTTCCAATCTATAGTTATGATGATCGGTTAGTTGGAATTGACTCACGTGTTGAGAGGCTTGAATCATTGTTATGCCTTGGAACAGGAGATGTAAGAGTTGTAGGCGTTTGGGGAATGGCTGGCATTGGGAAAACAACCATTGCAAGACAAGTGTTTGATAGGATTTGTGTTCAGTTCACAAGCCACTATTTTGTTGCAAATGTAAGGGAAAAATTGGAAAAGTGTACCTTAGATATGTTGCAAAATGACATTCTTTATCAACTTTCTGGGACAGAAAATTCCAAACGTAGGCTTCCAAGAATAAAAGTTCTCCTAGTTCTTGATGATGTGAATGACTTAGAGCAAGTAGAACTTCTAATGGGCAACCTTGCTGATTATGGATCAGGGAGTAGAATTATTATTACAAGTGTAGATAAACAACTTCTTGGGAACTGGGGTGCCAAAATATGTGAAGTTGAGAAATTAAATGGAAGTGAAGCTTTCCATCTCTTTTCCAAGTATAGCTTCAGGCGGTCATTTCCGAGTAAAGAATATTCTCAGGTGTTGGAAGATATATTAGATCATGTTCAAGGCATTCCACTAGTTCTTAAAGTTTTAGGTTCAAATTTACGTGATAAGGCCGTAAAAGAATGGGAAGATGAATTGATGAAATTAAAAGATGCTTCTGATATAAAAATAGATAAGTCATTAAGAGTAACATATGATGGACTAAGTGAGAATGAAAAAGAAATTTTTCTTGCCATTGCGTGCTTCTTTAAAGGAGAACACAAGCATCGTGTTGAAAATATAATGGATGTCCTTGGTTCAAAAATTGGAATGAGTCGCCTTTTAGATAGATCACTCATCTCAATAACAAATAATCAGTTACATATGCATGATCTACTACAGCAAATGGGCAAGGATATTACTCGCATGGAAACACAGCTTACCCAACGTAGGTGGCTATGGCATCCGAAGGACATATATCATGTATTGACAAGGGATAAGGCAAGACTCAAGATGCTTTGCTTATTGTTATTATTATTGTATTTGGAGCTCATATACATAGCTTTTATTTTTACAGGGTACTGAAGCCATTGAAGGCATATCACTAGACATGTCTGCAATCCAAGAATTAAATTTAAGTTCTACAGCCTTTGAAAGAATGTATAATCTTAAGTTTCTTAAGTTTTATAATTCATTCCATTGTGAAATCAGAGTGTGCCTTCCTGAAGGCCTTGATTTTCTTCCAGATGAGCTGAGATTACTCCACTGGTATCAATTTCCTTTAGGTTCTTTGCCACTGGGCTCTTATATAAAGAATCTAGTTGAACTTCACATGCCTAATAGCAACCTAAAAGAACTTTGGACTGGTGTTCAGGTATGCTATAGAATTTTCATTTCATTTAGTGTTTCTGTATTTTAGATGTATCAGTTTATTCTTACATTTCTTTTTTCATAACAGCATATGGAAAATTTGAAATTTGTTGATCTGACCAACTCCAAGGAGCTAATTAGAATTCCAGACTTGTCTAGAGCCCTTAATCTTGAAACTTTAATACTGGACTGGTGTGAAAATTTGGTTGAGATTCCCTGTCTGAAATGTTTGAACAAGCTTAGTCAACTGTCTCTATCACATTGCAAAAGTCTTTGCAGTTTACCTAGCTTCCTTCATTTGGAAAATCTCAAGATTATCAATCTCATGAATTGCTCGAAGATTACGGAGTTCCCAGAGTTCCCACACAATATCGAGCAGATAAATTTAAATGGAACAGGAATAAAACAACTGCACCCATCTATTGGTTCACTCTTCTGTCTTTCCTTGTTGGATTTGAATTTCTGCACATTGCTTGAAAGTCTGCCAGACAGCTTTTGTAATCTAAATTCTCTTACTTCTCTTTATATCAGAAGTTGTGAACATCTTAGTAGCTTGCCGGAAAACTTTGGGAATTTAGAATCCCTAGAGAAGTTTGATGCCTCTGGTTCTGGTTTAATAGAAATACCAGGCAGCATTGGCAATCTTAAGAAATTAAAATATATCAGGTTAGAGAAATGTGCAAATCTCCGTAGTCTACCAGAGAAGTTGGGTTATTTAGAATCTCTAGAGGAGCTTAATATTAATAGTTGTCCTATCAAAGGATTACCGTCATCTGTTAAGCAGTTGAGAGCATTGAGATATATAGACCTAGAGTTTTGTGGCCTGTCAGAATTTCCAAGTTGTCTTTGCTACCCAGATTCCGCACTAGAAAGCTTGTCCATAGGTGGGAATATTTTCGAGAGCATACCTAGTTGCATCAACCAACTTTCTAAGCTTCTTGAACTGCATTTTAGTGATTGTGGGAAACTAAAATCTTTACCTAGTGAGCTTCCATCTCTCACGAAATTATATGGAAATAACTGCACGTCTCTGCAATCAGCATTCTCTTTATTCCAACTCCAAAGTATCACTGTCCTTTCGGTGGTTAACTGTATCAATTTGGATCAGGATATATGTAAGCAATCGGTCGATCATTTGTTGTCGACACCTTGGCTAGAGCGTAAGGTATGTGCTTCTCTCTCTGATCCAGTCTCCCTTGTTTTAAGATTAGCATTATATTCTGCTCACTTCAGAGTTTGTAATTATTATATCTGTGATTTTGATGGTACAGATGGTATGTTGCCCTGGAAATGAGTTGCCACAGTGGATGATATATAAAAACACATGCGGAAATTCTTTGTTTCTGTCAACACCAACCATACAACACGAGCAGCTGGCATTGACTTATTTCTGTTTCTCTGTTGTAATAAACCCTGAAGTTCTGCAACCTTGTTATGATGTAATAACAAGAATCGGATGTACGGTGAAGCTTTTCAGGAACAAGTCCCAGTATTTTGAAAGTGATGCCTGGGGAGTTGAATTTTCTGATTACCAGGTCTCCGATAAAGTTGTCCTTAACTCAGAGCATATATTCTTTTGGAGTAAGAGACTTTATGTCCCTTCCTACGACGAGGATATGGCCATTGAATTCTACGCTCAAGATAAGGAATCTCATACCATTAGCAATGCAGTAGTTAAATGTGCAGTCCATTTTCACCATATCTTTAATTATGTAGCAGATGAAGAGAAGGACAACATGATGGAGGGAGGAGGGTTTACTGAATTCGGAGATGACAATGCAGAGGATATAAGGTCAAGAAGGCAGAGGAAAAAGGTTGAGGACAAACGAAGGATGTCGAATGTTCGTTGTAAAATACTTTGGGTTGTAGGTGTAATTGTAATTTCTACTGTATCATTTTTTTTAAATGAATAGTTGCCAGAAGTATTTTTTTTTTTTTTTTTTTTTAACCAGGACATGTGATAGAGAGCGTTAGGGGCGGTTCCTCCTTAATTAAATGTCAGGGATTTCGATCACATTTGGGTTTTTTTTTTTTTTTTTTTTTTTTTTTTTTTTTTTTTTTTTTTTTTTTTTTAAAACATAATGTGTAAATTATACATTATTATATTTAACAAAGATTTGTATTTTGCAAGTTAGCAGGCAGTTAAATCATTCTTTTTTCAATAGGGAGGAGGAATTATGGGTTCCAAACTTCAAACCTACCTACCTTTATTACTAGGCCAAGTAAAGTGGTTCAACTAAGCAAACAGTTAAATCTGTTATTAACGGTTTTTTAGGTACTCATTTAGCTTAGCTAGCTTTTAATAATGTCATCTCGCAGATCTGAGGTCTCTATACAAACAATAAAACTCTTGAGTTTCGATTGATTTGGTTGAGTTTGGGATCTATGGATGGTCTGTATACAAACATTTAGGTTTCTGAGAAAACAATGACGAATATGCAATTCAGGAAATTTCGATCAAGATTCTCGACATCGAAGTTATAATTTGCATTTTCTTTGTTTTCAGCTTCCATTATTTATTATATAATGTTATTTTTTTTTATTTAATTAGTTTGCTCAGTCAATGATTTGACGTTGCTGATTAGTTTAATGAAAAGGTCTTTGATTTTGTAAAGCGTTCATGAACATCTGATCCTATACGTGTGCATACGAGGATTCGATGAATTCTTTTCATTTTGCCTTTCATTCATACCGAACACAAATTAAAGAAACAAAAAAATTA
This sequence comes from Croton setiger, assembly GCA_948099555.1. NCBI lineage: Eukaryota > Viridiplantae > Streptophyta > Magnoliopsida > Malpighiales > Euphorbiaceae > Croton > Croton setiger. The sequence continues at coordinate 16,469 of CANUEY010241158.1, forward strand.
AAAATTTTAATTATAATTTGATCTTGGACGGTTTGGCAGTGATTAATTATTGCTTAATTCAAACAATTTGTCTCCATCGAAAACAAAAAATAATTCTAAACAATTAGCTTTAATATTAATATAGGAGTTAGGTTAGAACAATGAATTTTTTTGTTCTTTTTTAATCTTTATGTGAGATTAATCAATAGCAGAAACAAGGTTCAGAATTAATAATGATAAAAAAGTAATTTTGTCATTTAAGCAGGAGATACAATTCAACCATTTTGTCTTTTCTTTTTATTTTTAAGATTCTTCAGCAGGCGGACTCTTTCTAGACAATTTTTTCTGCTAGTTATTACCAATTTTCTTGGGAATTTTCTTGTTAAATTTCATTGCATATCTAATTTCAAAGACTAAGATGGAAAATTCAAGAACTTGATAATCAATTATATTTAGGCATTATCAATTTCAGTACAAAAATAGCTAGCTTGGAGTAAACTTGTAATGGCTTCATCTTCATTTTATTCACCTTCAAGAATTATTCAATGGAAATATGATGTGTTCATTAGTTTCAGAGGTGCAGACATTCGTAAGAATTTTGCAGACCATCTGTATGCTGCTTTCATTCGAAGAGGAATAATTGCCTTTCGAGATGAAAATAGCCTTGAGAAAGGAAAATCCATAAATACTCAACTCCCTGAAGCCATCAAAGACTCAAGATTCTCGATTGTTCTTCTCTCTCCAAATTATGCTTCTTCAAGATGGTGTTTAAATGAGCTTATTCAGATTCTTAAATGCATGAACAATACAGATCAAGGTGTTTTTCCTGTGTTCTATGGGGTTGATCCCTCCGATGTACGAAAACAGAGTGGGAATTTTGGGAAAGCTTTTGCTGAACTAGAGGAAAAGTTTGGAAACAACAGTAAACAGATGAAACAATGGAGGATTGCTCTAACGGAAGTAGCTAATCTATCTGGATGGCATTTGCAAGATAGGTAATCTCTTTCTTGCCTATAAATTATTTCTAATTATGTTAAACTATATATGGTAATGTATTTGCAAACAAAAAAAGAAAAATCATGTATTTTGCTATAACCATATATACTTTAGTTGTTTAATTAACAAACTCACACTTCTTTCACTACAGGCATGAGTCAGAACTGATACAGGACATTGTTGAGGAGATATTTATTAGAGTGAATAATATATTCTCCAGTTCTACTATTAAGGACCTGGTTGGAATAGGTACGCATTTGGAGAAGCTGAAATTGTTGTTAGATCTTAGTTCAGATGCTGATGTTCGCATTATTGGCATCCATGGAATGGGCGGGATAGGGAAAACTGCTATTGCTAGATTCATTTTTGAAACGTTTTCTTATCAGTTTGAGGCTAGCAGCTTTCTCGCCAATGTTAGAGAAGTTTCAGGAAATGGGCAAGGTCTACTGCTTTTGCAAGAACAACTTCTCAATGAAATATTGAAAGAAAGTAATGTAAAAATTTGGGATACATTCAAAGGTTTCGACATTATAAGAAACAGACTTGGTCGGAAAAAGGTACTTGTGGTGCTTGATGATGTAGATAAATCAAGCCAACTAGATGCTCTACTTCCAGGGTGTGATAGTTTTGGATCAGGAACACGAATCATCATAACTACAAGAGATGTGCATTTGCTTGCAAGGTATCAAGTAGAAAAAATATATAAGATGGAAACATTAAATTTGAATGATGCCTTATATCTCTTTAATTTGAAAGCCTTTGGAAGTGTCTATCCTAAAGCAAATTATGTGGAGTTGTCAAAAAAGTTTGTGTCCTATGCTGGTGGACTTCCATTAGCTCTTAAAGTTCTAGGTGGCATGCTTTATGGAAGAAGTGTTGATGAATGGATAAGTGCATTGGAAAGGCTGAAGGATGACTCTGAGAAGGAGATTTTAGAGAAACTTGAAGTAAGTTTGGATGAACTAAAGCCAACAGAGAAGAAAATATTTCTTGATATCGCATGTTTTTTCAAAGGAATGGATAGAAATTATGTGACGAAGATATTAGACAGGTGTGGTTTTCATGCTACTATTGGAATTAATGTTCTCATTGAAAAATCTTTGATTACCATAGGGGATGAGAACAAAATATGGATGCATGATTTGTTGCAAGAAATGGGTCAAAATACTGTAAAAAAAGAATCACTTGATGAGCCTGGAAAGCGCAGCAGATTATGGGATGCTAAGGATGTCTATCACATGTTTTCTAAAAATACAGTAAGTTCTCAAATCTTATGTGCATCATTTTTCCTAGTTTGCATAAAAGTAGTACATATATGCAATTCTTGTGTGCTTTTTGCTTTGTATGTTTAGCTTATAGTTTAGTTTTCATTCCCAGGGAACAGAAGCAATTGAAGCAATAAGTTGCAAGTCATTTGAGCAAAAAGTGGTACATTTGAATGCTAATGCCTTCATGAAGATGAACAAACTGAGATTGCTTAAAATCTCAAATGTACAACTTTCTCAAGGCCTTCAGTTTCTTTCTAATGATTTGCAACTCTTTGAATGGCATGGATATCCATTGAAGCAGTTTCCATTAAGCTTCAAACCCGAAAAAATTGTAGAAATTGACTTGCATTGGAGCAACATCAAACAACTATGGAATGAGACAATAGTAAGCTTGTTTAGATGCTCAAATTATTCCTTTACTGCATAATATTCAAAGTATGAAGGATTTGTGTGAGAATTTATATTTATTTGTTTGTTTATTTTACAGATTTTTGACAGGTTAAGGCTTATCAACCTCAGCCATTCTGTAAACCTTCAAGTTACACCTAATTTTACAGGGACTCCAAATCTCGAGGAATTAATTCTTGAAGGTTGTATAAATTTAGTAGCAGTTCATCCTTCTATTGGGCTTCTCAAAGTGCTTAATATCTTGAATATGAAAGACTGCAGAAGCCTTCAAAGATTAACGAGCAGCATGGAAATGGAATCACTGCATGTTCTCAATCTTTCTGGTTGCTCAAAAATTAAGGAATTTCCTGACATCGCAGGAAATATAGGTCACTTATCAGAGATTTTCTTAGATGGGACAAGTATTAAACAACTGCCACGGTCAATTGAACATCTTACCGGTCTTGTCCTATTAAATCTAAATGGCTGCAAAGAACTCATCAGTCTTCCAGATAGCATTTGTGATCTCAAATCGCTTAAAACTATTACTCTCTATGGCTGTACAAAGCTTGCCAAACTTCCAGACAACATTGGAAATTTAAAAAGTTTGGAGGTCCTTGACATGGGAGGAACTGCCATTAGACAACCTCCATCGTCCATTGCACTGTTAAAAAATCTCAAGACACTATCTTTCCAAGCATGTGGAGGGAAACCTAGTCAGCCATGGAGTTCTCTCTTTGCTCATTTTTTGTTCCCAAGAAAAAGGTCAAATGTCTTGTGTTTGTCACTACCTCCATTGTCAGGTTTGAATTCCTTAACAAGACTGAATCTAAGCTACTGTAACTTGCAAGAGGGTGCAATTCCTTTTGACATTGGTTATTTATCATCATTAAAGGAATTAGATATGAGTGGGAATGAATTTGTTACCATTCCCTTGAGCATCAGCGAACTTATTAATCTTCAACGCCTGGACCTGGTAAGTTGCAGGAAGCTTCGGCGTCTACCCCTACTTCCAGCTAGCATAAAATCAGTAAATGCAGATGATTGTGTTGAACTAGAAGATTTTCCAAATCCATCTGAGCAAGGGATTTCAGTATATTCAATACTTTCTCTTCGCAATTGCCATAAATTGATTGAGGATCAAGACTGCAGTATTCTTCCAATGACCTGGCTGAAATCATATATTCTGACAAAGAGCTGGCTGGAATCATACATTGAGGTTCTCCCTGACACTTCTTTCTTTTTTCATGAATGTTAGTGTTTTTTGTGTTTCTGTCAGTAAATTTAGATTTTGACTTAAATCTACTTTTGAATTTTGCTGCTAACTGATTTCAAGAAAAATTATACCTGGATATTTGTATTCAAACAATGCCTCCATTTTCTTTTTGGTTCATGTTTGTTATGATCTTAAAAATATGAGATGCTGATAAAAGTTATTTTATGTTATTAATGTCTATAAATTATGCATAAAAAGATTAGCGAATTAGTACCTGCTATGTTACTGCATTTTCATATGAAACATCAGTGATGAAATTCCAAAATTACAGACTTCGCTTCAATCATATGTTATGTAGTTGCTAATTAATTAGGCCTTCATGTATTGAATACCTTAGGCTCACTGTAACACTTCTAGTTTAATGGTTCAGGGACTTCCTCGTTCAGGCACAAAACTCGATATCCTTCTTCCTGGAAATCGAATCCCTGATTGGATGACCCATCAGAAAGAGGGATGTTCAGTTAGTGTTGATCTATCTCGAAATTGGTTTGACGATGATGCCTTCAAGGGCTTTGCTACATGTGCTGTTCTAAGGCCTAATCAACGTCCCGTTTCTGTTCAAGTGGCAGGAACTCGGTATACATGTTGTGAACTTACCTATCCATTTTCAACTTATGGAAAAATGCATGTGTGTTGTCAAGTTTTAAGAGCAATCCAAGTTGGATCCGATCACTTATGGATGTTGTATCTGCCAAGGCATTCATTACGCTACACGACGTTTGATTTCAAACAAGACCATATTACATTTTGGTTCGGCCCTGGCAATAGGTCTTCTCGTTGGAATCTGGAAATAATCAGGTGCGCAGCCCGCCCAGTTTATGTACAAGATATTACAACTTTGCAAGATTTTTTGAGACCGGTGAATGAAAAACGAAACAACTGTTTTGGATTTGAATCACAACATACCCAAAGTTGCAGCCTAGATGATGAGGTGCACCCTAAGAGATTGAAAAGGTTCTGATCATTGTATAATTTTGAGCAATGTTTTAGTATGTCTTAATATAGTGCAAGATTTTTTAAGTTCACTTAGAATAGTTAAAACTGTTGAATTCAACTGTAAAATACAACCCACCGAAATTGATCTTGGGGCTCTATAGTTACAATTCGACGCTTGAATTGAAGGAAAAAAAAAAAGTTGGAGTAGCACTGGTTGCGATTTCCCTATATATATATATGATACAATCATGGAAAAAGCTGCACATAACCAGTTAAGACAGCAATTCCTAAAATAACAAGAGGAGGAAGAATTACAAAAGCACCAATGGTTGCAAAGAAAACTGAATCATTCCTCTGAGAAACTTCATTCAAATAATTTTGTCTTCTAATATTTCTCTTCTGTGATACTGTTAAGAACTTTGGACTTACCTTCTTCAAATTTTTACCTAATGGAATGCTGAAATTTTCATCCTCATCTCTTTCCCCTACTAATTTCATTAACTGCTCCCTAATTGTCAATCCACCTGACCACCCACACACATTTCATATTTCAGTTTTCTTATTCTCAATGATTATTCAAAGTTCAATAAATATCGATAAACATATATACCAGTGGTTGATGGGGTTGTTGTTGTTGTGGATGAGAGTTGATCCAAGAGATCTAACTGTGTCCTAGTAGAGGACTGTGACCCTTCACAAAGAAAATAAAACCTTTAAATATTATATAAAATTAATACTAATAACAATATATATAAACACAAATATGCTTTGAAGTTTTAAGCTTTACCAGAAAAAGGAGGAGGATCTTGCTCTGTTACTCCAGTACTTTCAGCATTTTCTGATTTGGAAAATACTAGTAATTTTCTATAAGAAGATGAATATATCTTTGGTAGATTATTGTTATGCTTTGGTAGTATTAGAAAGTGGGTAGTAGCTGTTGAAGAAGGAGAAGCAGCTGTACTCAAATTTAGGGCCATGGAAGATAATAATTACACTTTATGTATTTTTCTGGTTTAGTAAATTCAAGAAGCTTTGTGTTTTTCATTTCCATGGCTTTTATTATTAGAGGCTTAATAAAATCCCAGTTTCTATATATTATTCTGTGTATTATTACAACCACCTGAAATATTTTTTTGTCCTAAATAAATAGCAAGAATTTCTCTCCACCACACATTTGCAAACTGGCTGTAAGCTGGGCCGGGCAACCCTATCCAAGCCCAACTGTTTCACACAGAAGAAAGAAATCAAAGTAGATTTGATTAACTAGAATAATTAGAAGTACATTAGTAACACAAAGCTTAGCTAATGATGATTAAAATGCGTAGAGACACACAAACTAGAGTCAGACATCTAAATTTTATGTTCAATCTAAACAATATGTGTGTCTGTCACGGAGAAGTGACTTGTTTCCGGATTCTGCTAGAGCGTCTTACTGGAGTAAACACCTCATCATCAGCTGCATTTCCCTGCAAAATACCAAAAACCAAAGATTATTATTATTCCAACGCAATTATTGCTGGAAAAGAAAATGATGGCTGATTAAATATAAATAATACTACCACTTACATTCTTGCTGGAAATTTTTTCGTATGTGGTGAAACTGCCGTAAGAAGGAGATTCTGTAGAGTATGAGTAGTCTGATGAAGCTAGTGACTCTCTTCTGCTATTTTTCCTTGGCTTCCTTTCTTGGCTGAGAGCTTCACTATTTCCCTTCTTCTGTCCTTGCTTGCTACGCGACGATAAGCTGTATTGGAAACTGCTCATTTCTGATGGACATGACTCTCCAATTGTTTCAACTTCTGTTTGCCAATTTCTTGATGAAGTTCTTTCCTGGAATGTGTGTCCTGTTGCAGTTACCGACAATGGATTGTCATCAAGTTTCTTGGTTAGTGGCACTTGATTCATTGTGATTGCAGCATTTGGCTTGGTGGATGTTCTATTCTTCATATAAATGTAAGCAGCGCCTGATATTAGACTCAACACAACAAAGGTTCCAATCGGTAACCAAGCTGCTGATTCTGTACTTTCTGGATTCCTTGTTTCTGCATCTGAATTTAAGCTTTCATGTTCGTTCTCTAGAATACTGGACTCAGTTTCAGCTGAACTCATACCATTTGTGGATAATTCCCGCTGAACTTCAGCAGCTTGTTCAATTGACTGGTCCACAAAATTGGTGCGCATTTGCAGGCTCTCAGATCTTTCTTGGGTCACCTCCACTGTCGGATTACTAGGTTCTGTTACCAGCCTATCAATGTGATCAGCAGCAGATTCAATTCTTTCTTGGGTCATCTCCGCTGTCAAATTACTAGGTTCCATCACCTCAGCTTCTGGAGTCACATTTAAATATTCAGATTCTGGAGCAACATGTTCAACTTGTTTAATCACCTCAGCCTGTTGTGAGGAGGCATCAACAATGTTGTCTTGTGCTGCACCCAGGTCTTCAAGTTGTTCGCCAATACCATCTTCTACAGCTTCTTCAATTTTCAGATTAGTTTCATTGTTATCTTCTTCTACAACTTCTTCCACATTCTCATCGGCTTCAATTGATTGATCCTCCTCTTGCTCCATTGAAATATACTCTGCCTCTCCCAAACTCTTTTGCCCTGACTCGATATTTTCATACTTGAGCTCTGCGCTGAAAGCACTTCTGCCAACCAGAAGAAAATTATCAACCAGGCCATCCTCTGACAAAGTAGTTAGGTTGGCAAACTGAATTGTAATTGGTTTATGCCGTTCCTTGAAGCTGATGATCATATTTTGAGTGTAGGAGAGGGATTCATATACCCATTGCTGAAACCTCTGTGCTAGGTCTCTCAAGTAGTTTGAGATTTCAGGTGGGACATAAGGACTAGAGAAGCTTAAATTATTGATCACAGAAGGATCCATAATTGGTGATTTGGAAACGGAAGCCCATAGACAAGCACTTAACAGGACTAGAAGCAAAGCAGTAAACTTTGTTCTTGTAAAGAAATTTGATTTAGCCACCCTTTTTGGCTCAGACACAACCAGTCTCCCCTTCTCTTCTTCCTCCCTCTCCTCCTCTTCTAGTTCTTCTAATCCTTGTTCCACCGTATCACTTGTTGAAGAACCTTCAGATACTACTTCTTCAGTAACTTCAGTTTCTGAAGAACTTTCAGATGCAAAACTATCTTCAAGCTGCTTCCCAGCTCTTCCTTTTCTGAGGTACATTTCAATTCTGGGGTTGGGCTTATAATGAAGGAACTGAGGCCTTGGTGAGGTATAATTTGTCTTTGGATCATAAGGAGGCATTGATGGATCGGCATCAAGAGGTGCCACATCTGAGCTTGGCAAGGAAAAAGAAGCTGTTGGACTGATCTTAAAACTTGGATCAAGATTAACACAATCATCAGCAACAGTAACACCCTCTGATGTCAAATCCCAATCTTCATTAGTACTTGAAACTTCAACAGAACCCTCATCGCTTTTGAATGCTTCATTATCCTCCACATAAGTGATGATAGGATCAAATGAGACTTCCTTTTTTTGAGTCAGACCCTTCTGAGGCTTCACATCAAAATTTTCCATCAAAGGGCTCTTTTCATCCGAAAATGAAGCAGAAGTGCGAACTGGCTCATTCCTCTCACTCAGGATTTTCTTCCTCGGGGATGCATTGAATTTGGAAGCAGCAGAGATTGTGGGAGACATAAAGTTCTTGCTGCCCTTCAAAGAAGCTGGTGATCTAAGTCTATCTTGTTTCAAGTACTGATCTTTGCCGTTTTCTTTGTCCTCAAACTCACGCAGAGAAACTAATATGTTTTCTCTGCCAATCGAGTTTCTTCGTGGATAACAACCACCTGTCAGTAAAAGGAAAACTCTAAATTAGTCTTAGAATTAGAAAAATATTTGGTGGCTGATGTAAGTGATGATGAAGATCCATAAAAGATAACTTGAATCTTGATGGAAATATTCTGTAAATTGGAACTTACAAAAAGGAGAAACGCTAGTTCCACAAGAACAACTATCAAACCCCCACATAAGGATAAATTTATTTCCAGGAAAAATTGAAACCAACAACCTAAACTTTGGAAGTTAATTGTAAAAGATTAATTAAACTTTCACCGGTTGGATTTTGCAATGAATTCATTAAATTCAATACTGAAAACAAAATAAGTTAATTTTTCATAGTTTTACGTACACTGTCTTGATAATTAATCAAACAAACTAATATGATTAATGGAAAATCAACAGGAACCCTAATTAATGATACTGATACCCACTAGCAATAATGCATAAATATGAAATACCATTATTTCTTCCTCCTCTTTCCACCATTTCTTCCAGTTTCTGATCAATCAAACAAGAAAAAAGAAAAGAACGAAGAAAGACATTACCTGAAGGACTATTAGCAGGAGTGTTGGGGTTGGCATTAAAGCAGGTCCTTTGATTTGCAACAATTGAAGGTTTAGCAAAAGGGTTTCCGCTAAAACTCCTTCTCATTGCATTGCTAACCTCTGAATTTCTAGGGTTAGCTGGTCTATTTGGTACTGGAGAGCAAGAAGTCTTGCTTAAACTTGAAGGTGTGGCCATGGAAGAAATTAAAATTTTTGCGTGTTCTAGTTTTGGTAAGGTTATCTTTGAACGGAAGAAGAACAATAATTATAAAGATGGAGTCTTTGAGATGGTAAGGAAGTGAATGCTGAGTATCCAGAGAGATTTTGATTTAAGAATAGAGAGAGAAATATGTTGAAGCTGTTTGTTTAGAGAGAGAGAATTCAAATAAAGCAACGGCTAGTTTGGAAATGAATTTGGGGATTTTGTACCGGTGGGTTTTCGACCGTTAGGGAAGTCGATTTGAATAGTGAAAAAGCTTAGGAACAGTTGGATTTACAGTGATAATGTAGCCGTTGACAAATGAGTAATCTTTTAATTTATGATTAGGGATAATCAGCTGATTTCTTTTTTGTTTATCTTTTTTTAGAAAGATATTCCTAATCTAGCCTACTTCTAAAGAAAGAGCAATCACTTACTTCTTATTGTTTATCATATTAATAAGAATGACTGCAATGATTAACAAAATTTTCTAATTAATTCAAAATCCATATTATGTTCTCAATGACAAGAAATACTTTATAAAAAAAAATACTATATTTTATAGTTCAATTTTTTAAAAATAAATTACTAAATACTATATCAAATTTTAACAGTCTAATATAAAATAAAATTAAAAAATATTTGAAATGAAATTTTAAAATTTTTCTAGGTGTAATTGAAATAAGAATCATTAATATTCCGAGTGAATTATAGCGCTACCCATCCGTTAACAAGTTAGTTTAATGGAAGACCTAAGATTTACAAAGTGAAGGGCAAAATTTGTTTTTTATCAAACATTTGGGGCAAAAATGAAAAAAAAATACAAATTTTAAGGTAAAATATGAAATTTGGATTTGGGTGGTTAATGCCCTCCTAACAACCCCTTGGTTTTGCCTCTAACTTATGTGTAAGTAATGAATGATTTGAAATACAAAACAAAACATATGAGAAATCCAAAACAATACCATCAATCCATAGAATACATTGGAAATGCATTTTCTTCCATTTATAAACTAAATAATTTAATAGTGGTTGGAGTAAACAGATGTGGTAAGACTAAGACTTTTACTCTTCAATCCTTTGAGTTTTCCGATTCACATTTGATTACGTAAATTTACGTAAATTTATAATTATGTTAAAAAAAACACTATATAATTTAATACATTTGTTATCTCTCTCTTATAACCATATATCATTACATAAAGTTAAATTCATACAATTGAGTGTCTAGACGTAAAAATCCATTTTTGTAGATCAAAATCATTGTTGATGCCCATAATAATGTCTCCTTCCTACCACTAAGTTTCTCTTAAACATTAGCATTCTTATTAAATCATGAATAATCTCCCTTGAAATGTAATTTTCTTAGTCATCTCTCTATAAAAAATTGATATTCTTCTTGACCATACTTAATTTCTAAAATAGTAATTTCATAATGCTCTAAAGCATGTTTTTTAAGAAGTAAAGTGAAAAGAGAATATAAATAAAATCTTATGTTTCTATCTATTTATACTGCAACAGATTTGTAGAATGAGTTAGCATCCTCAAGCTTTGATTACGCATGGCTTTCAACAATTCAAATTCAAGTCAGGCTTTGCATAGTTAGTACCTATTGGAAACTAATCAAAATTGAAAGAAAATGAAAAGTTTAAAAGTTAATTGATTTTGGATTAAATTCATAGTTGTTGTCAATCATCCGGCTTGGACTTAGTTTAGCATAATGCAGAGTAGACTAATTAAGCTTTTAAATTAGATTTAATTTATTATATTCCATAACTTGATACTACTATTAATATTATGATGATTCAAAATCAAAACTGTGTCTTATTTTAAAATTTTGTAATACGAACGTAATTTTACTCGAAAATTACTATTAATTTTTTTTTTTTAAAAAAAATACTTGACTCAGTTGAGGAAGAAGAAAATCAAGCCTTGATTTAGTAGATTATCAAAAATCTAGAAAAAAAATAAATTAATAGGATATATATTAAATTGATCAGTAATTGTCAAACATACACATATTACATTACAGTAAAAGCAAAATAACATAATAATAATATGTTGAAAAGACTTGCAAACACGGTGCATGAATTTTCTTCCTTATTAATCCTCTCAAACCTAGATCCACGCCATATACTAAACCATAATTTCTCGGCTATACAGCAGTGACGAAACCAGGATTTTAATGAAATTGGGGCTGAAAATACAGTTACAACGATGACAGCTTCGCAGCAGCAGAAACGATGAGATGAAATGGCTTGCGGCTTGAGATTTGCAATTGCTTCTTGAAGCTAGGGAAGGGGTTGAATTTTTTTATTTTTGTTGACCGGCACCCTCACATGACCCAACTTAGCACTGTCGCTTACCTCGTCAGCCCAGCCTGACGGAACCTCCACCGTGCCGGGGGACCAAGCAGGGCATAGCTTATTAGTTTACATCTTCTTCTCCATCAAGAAGAGCAAAATTGTTGTTTTAATTGAAAATTTGGAGCAAAATGACATAGTTTCAATGATTAATAATACTGTGCGTTTTCATGAGAATTGAATATAATTTCACATAAAATAAAAATACAATTTCACAAAAAAAAAAAAATAAACCCTATATATATTTCATAAATACATACCCAAAGTCTCTAACATCTAGTTACATATATATTTCATAAATTCATAATATTGAAAATGACAAAACATATTTATAAATTAAAAATAAAACAAATCCAGAATTATTCAAAGAAAAAAAAAAAGAAAATGTTACCCTTTCATCTAACTTAATTATACATACTAATTTAGTATAACCCATCAAAATCTCAATTAATTTAATATAATAGAAACAGGACATCAAACATTAAAAACTATTGTAAACTAAATCATACTAATTTTATTTCAAAATAAATTCATACTATTGTAAAAAAAAAAAAAATTGTTACAATCATCTAAACTGTTGTTATACTAAACAAATAAAAATAAATGTGATTAAAATTTAACTACGACATACACTCAATTTGAATTATATCAAAAATTTTGTTTTGAAAAAGAAAAGTTAAAACGTATTTTATCTATGACTGTAAGTATAAAGTGCATGTAGGAAAATTTAAGGAAAAAAAATTAGTAAAAAAGTAATAAAGATGCTTAGTTATCGTCTCTTTCTATTTTTATTTGTAAAAGAGACCACGGAGTGCACATGACATGGCTAAACTCTTTTCTTCTTCTCTTTCTTTTTTTCTTTCTTTCTTCTTTGCTTGCAGGTTGCAGCTGCCATCATCAAACACAAACAAGAAGCCCGCGACCTCGAGGGAAGCCCTCAGGCTGAGCTAACATAGGATTTCCTCGGACAAGCCGAAGCTTGTCTCTTTATAGTTCCGTCCAGTATCAGGCTTGAATGTATAAAATAGAAATAGTAAATATGAAAATGCAGCATTCACGTGTAAATCACATAATATCTATGAAATTTAGCTCGGCTCGTGCTACTAATAATCCACCAAAACAAACCCTAATTGTTTACTAGGAAACAATTTTATGAATAAACAACATAGATGTATGAGATATTAATTAAAACTGAACGATAAAACTTATTATTTGACAAATGCATTAAGATGCGTTGTATTAGCTGCAATATACAATAATTATGTTTGAGATTCCTTATTCAATTCTAAGTGCTAAATTTAAAACATATAATTTACTCTAATTAATCATAGGTGTCCAACAAAATCTATCACTCTCAGAATGTTAATTTGATAAATTGGCCTAATACATGAAATCACCTACAGATTTTTTCCCCTTTTCAGAATACAACCTTGAACTTTATGGGTACTCTGATTTTTACTCCCTTCAACAAATCAATACCTAGCATAGTAGCATGTCCCAAGAGAGCACGTGAATTACATGTAGTATTTAAGAAACAAGAATGTAATTTTAAATACGTACTCATATCTTTATTAGAAAATAAATTATCAAAGTGAAATTATCCATCTTCTTTTTCGGATCAAATATAAATATAGTGCCCAAAATTTAAACGTGGACATCTGATACGGTACTCGCATTCACGGTTTGCGAATTGAAAAAGTCCGCAATGCACGTATGCGAACGAATTAAAATCTGAATTTTTTAATACGTCGTTCGCAATCGTTGTATGCGAATATTATGAATTAGCGAAGTTAATGACATAATTAATGAGGCTGGTTAATGGGAACGACGCGACGAACGACACGTGGCAGTCAATGTCAATTCGCAAACGGTGTATGCGGACACCTTTAAAACTAACTGCGTCCGCATTCATCAATTGCGAACTACGCCGCAGATTACAAAATGGAAAATTTCTTTCATTTTTCACATTCACACTTAAAAAATTACTAAATATAGTAAAAATTTTAGTTCGGTTCGACGGTTTATTGGAATTATAGCGATATCCTGATATGTTTTTTATCCTAATTTTTTTATCATATAATTTTCCTTATATTTAGTTTTAGGAATTGTATAATTAGTATTTTGATTTAGAGTATGAATAATTATGCATGATTGAATTTTATGGTTTTAGTATTATTCATGAATAATTAAATACAATTAGTATTTTGATTTAGGGTATGAATAACTAGTATATAGTTTTAGGATTTATAATTATTATGCATGATAAATTTTTATGTAGAATTTAATTTTAAATTTTAGTAATAAATAATAATTAGAATATTATTTTAGGGTAGTTGTGATGTTAATTATATTTGTACATTTTAATATTTGCGATCATAATTAATAAATATAATGAATGCTAGAAAAATTTATGAAATAGTATAATTTAATATTATTTATGGTTTAGGGTTCCTTAAAATCTTTTGAATTTGATTTAGGTTGCTAAACAGTAGATATTAGTGGAATATAAAATGTAATAGAAATTAGAAAATGAATAAGAAACCTTCTACACGTACGGATTGCAGCGATGTAGCGACGACAATCATTTCAGCACCAGCGGGTGCTCGAGCAGGGGCCCGCAGTCGATGATCTACTGTTCCTTCAGGGGGAACATAGATCGGCCCACGTCTTTAGAGGGGAGTAGAGATACGACTCTTCGCTCAGTACCAGACGAGCGGACACAGCTCTGGAGACTGATCGACGCGGAGCATGACCGGATGCTCCATTATATTGACGAGCTAGGATTTGGGTTGGTGCGGAGGGTAGGGTCCACTTTTTTACGACTGGGCCCTACTGACAACGCTGGCGGAGCGGTGGAGGTCGGAGACACACACATTCCATCTGCCGTTCGGGGAGGCCACGATCACACTACAGGACATGGAGGTGATGTTGGGCCTAGCTGTGGAGGGTCAGCCCGTCAATGGTCGATACGAGATTCCTGGCGTCGCTGACAGCAGTACTTCACGGACTTTTTTGGCTTTGCGCCAACCGATGCGAATGTGAGGGGTAGCCGAATAATGCTCCGCAGCATTATTACACATCTGAGTACACGCCCAGAGGTAAATGGACTGGAGCACGTTTACCAGCAGCATGCTCGGTGCTACGTGTTGTGGCTGATGGGCGGTTTTCTGTTTTACGATTCGTCGAATAACAGCACGTCCCTGATTTTGGCGCGCATGCTCGAGGATTTTGCAGTTTGTCGGGCGTACAGTTGGGGGAGTGCGGTCCTCGCGTATCTCTACCGCAACTTGTGCCAGGCAGCAACTGGCAGCAAATACATTGGAGGTTGTCTATTGTTGCTTCAGGTATTTATTCGAAATTCACATAGTGAATTTAAGGTAAAATATGTTGCTATAGTTATTTTAATTTGTTCAGTGTTTCTTACACATGTGTGGGCTTGGGAGAGGATATCTCTAGTTCGCTCGAGTCTTGCGGACAATCATCCGCTGTTTTCCCATGGGTGTCCATATGCGCAGAGGTATATTTCTCCTGCATAATAATTTGTAAATTATTGTAGATTGAGAAAAATTTTTTTAATATTTTCTTTTTTTGGCAGATGGCGCACAGAGAAGAGCTGGCAGGACATTACCGGACATAATTTGCTCGGTTACAGGATCAGCTGTCAGTGATGACAGCACCAGAGGTATGTTTTAGCTTTTCAGTTAAGTTGAATTTGTAATTTAATTATTTTTATTATACTGTTTATATTTATAGTTATAATATATATGCGTATACGATAGTTTCTGTGGACAGCTTACTCAGACGGGCTGTTGGCTGCTCTGCTTGCGGAGTGCAGTGCGGGACGTGGCATTTGGACCACAGTCACTCAGCTTATTTTCATTGACGTGGTTGAATTCCACGTTTCGAACAGAACTGTTCGACAGTTCGGGTATCGACAGGAGATACCTGAACCGACTCTGTTATTGGACGCTGCTGAGCATAGGCATTTGCACGCCTAACCCGGATCGGCCGACCCATCGAGGATTGGCGCACATTCCACCAGGTCGCCATTGCGCGCTGGGAGCAGCGGTCGACAAGAGAAAACTCGCTGCTCCAGTATATATTTAAGGCAAAAAGAGAAGTAAACGCCATTTTGCAAAATAACTACTGCTCAATATTGACTGTTTAACCCGTAAGTTAATTTTTTCTCTCTCACTTTTGTTTTGTACATTCTGAATTATTTGGGAGTATTTATTGACATTTTGGTTTGCATTCTCCATATGAGAACTCTCTTTCTGCTTTCTCTGCATGCTTCACACGTGTCCTCCTTTTCTGCCATCTTTTCAGGGCGTTCGCATTCACAGTATGCGAACCCATTTTTCAAATCAGAAGTTAGCATTCGACGTATTGAATGCGAATTGCTAATTAAAATTAAGCATTCGCATTCATTGAATGCGAACTCCGCAAATATGTCTACATTTCAAATGTTTCACCATTTTTTGTCCACATTTATTTTTTTAACCCTAATTTTGGCAATCACCCCTTCTTTTTCCTCCTCTTGTAATCGAAACAACGACTTGGCGATTACATCTCGGTCACAAGAAAACTGCATTAGTAAGGAGAAATGTATGAAAAAAGATGTGTTGACTCGTCCTAGCTCCAAATTTCAAAAATGTCATTATTTTTTCTAGTTCTGCCAGCTTTGCTCGGAATCTTAGAAATTATATTTGTCATCTCCAACCTCCATCCATTGAAAATGGCTAAGATCATATTAGGTGTTTGCATCAATATGGTGAGTTGTACAAGAGGAGACTGATAGTGCTATCATTTTCTTTAGATCACTACCAAAAGTGGACAAAAAAACATCAGAAAGTTTTGGAGTCTCGAGTTGTTTTGAAGATCTTTGCTGTAACTTTGGAAGCTTGCTATCGTCACCACAAGGCCTAGATTGATAAACTGATGACACTTGTTGATAAACTAAGCTTGGACGACTCCTTTGTTACCAACAATGTCAATGGTCGGTGGTTGGAGGAAGGAGACAAGGTCATTTGAATTTCAGACAATGAGGAAGGAGATGAAAAATTTTTATTTGGTCCTTAATTTTCAAAGACAAATACAATAAGCCTTTACACTACAATTTAAACTCTTAGCGTGAAATTCACTCTCTCTCTCTTAGGACATGGCAGACGTCAATTTGCTAAAGAGAGTGAAAGTTGAAATGGCAACTTGAACATCCATAAAATTTGAGGTTGCAATTAGGAAAATGGTGAAGGTTTAGAGGTGAATTTATGTATTAGGGCATTTGAAATTCTAAGTATCATAAGTACTTCTAATTTTTGTTAGCTTTTTGCCATTTAAAACACGAATGTAATGTGGATAGATGAACTTTCTGTTTTTAACTATAAAAATTGTTTCAAACAGAAGGAGCCAAACTAGAATCAGAATTTAAGTTATATTTGACATTAGTTTTAACTGAAACAATACATTTATTAGAACTGCTAAAATATTTTTTGATCAAATAATTGATTTTTTTTATTTTAGTTTTTTTAGCATATCGTGTTGTTCTAGTTAAAACTAATATTATATTTATAATTAGAGAAAAATGATTAAAATAAATATAAATTGTTAATTTTCGTGACTGTTTTTATAAAAAAATAAAATAGTATAATTTTTTTTTAAATATAAAGAAAAATAATATATTTTAAAAAATAAAAAGATAAAAATAGAGATTAAATAAAAATGCATTTACAAAATTATAATTTTTCGGTATAAATTTTAGGGTGAAAATTGTTCCAAAATCTCACATGCATAACACGTGCATCTCCGACTCAGCCAAGCCTCGTCAACTGACGCAATCTTAAACCCTTCGCTCTCCTCAAACTAAATTCGTACTCCCTGTAATATCACAACAACCATGTCTCTTTTCCTCAAATCACTCCCTCTTCTCACTCTTCGCTCCAAATCTTCTCAACCTGTCCTCCACACCATTCTCAAACATCGTTTTCCGAAATCAATATCCAAAAGCAGAAGACATATTTTCTCAGTTTCTGCTTCTACTTCTTCTCCTCCTCCTCCTCCGCCTTCCACTGAACCCGTATCCAAACCAGCACCTGCGTCTTTCAAAGAAAGTCTCAATTGGGTTTCCCGTACTGGGTTTTGCGGCGAATTATCCATAAACGACGTGGGCAAAAGAGTACGCCTTTGTGGGTGGGTCGCGCTCCATAGAGTCCACGGTGGTGTCACTTTTCTCAATCTTAGAGACCACACTGGCATTATTCAGGTATTTGCATATATCCATCAAGTAAGCTTTTATTGGATTTTTGGCTTTTTTTTTTTTTTGGGTGGCGTTTTGATGGCGGGAATTGTTTAAGTTTAGATTACTACACTTCCTGATAAATTCCCGGATGCTCATTCTATCATAAACGATTTGAGACTGGAGTACGTGGTAGCTATTGAAGGCGTAATTCGGCCTCGGCCTGATGAATCTGTCAATAAGAAGATGAAAACTGGCTTCATTGAGGTAATTCTTCTTTTTTGTATTTGAATTTCTTTATCTTGTTTTGTGAGAAAAAAGGGAAAATATTTGCTTCTGTAGTTTATTTTTCTGATGTTTCTGTGGTTCTTTGTTGCCATACACCATAAAGTCAAGTACATTCAGTGATATTTATGACATGAGATTGAGATAATGTATGCCAGGTTGCTGCAGAGAATGTTCAAGTATTGAATGTGGTGAGATCAAAATTGCCTTTTTTAGTCACTACTGCTGATGAGGCTAAAGATTCTATCAAAGAGGAGATTCGTTTGAGGTAGTTTACTTGCGATTGTTCTTATTCTCAAGTTGTTTGAAGAATTGAGTTAACTAACAGAATTAACTATATATTGTAATTAGTTTGATAAGTATATGTGGTTCTGCTCTTTTTAGTCTTGGTGTTCACAAATTTTGTACAGAATTTTCACAAAATTCCAGCCCAGAAAAATATGGGCGGTGTGAATTTCACAAATTTTGGACAGAATTTGGAACATTGTTACATTTATATATACATAAAAAACATAAGGAAAGGATTACTTATCGAATGTCTATCTATTGCTATATATCTAATTAGTTACTATTACCCAGTAAATTTAGATATAGATCCTCCCCCCTCTTTATATAAAAATACTACATTTTGAATTATTTGTCTAATTGTAAATAGTTTTTTTTTTCCTCTATGACTTGAATGGATTTTCTGGTAATAGAAAGAAAAATGTTCCATCTTTCAAAATTTCCAATCTGTATTTACTGTTGTTCAGTTATTTTTTTCTTTCTCATACAATGTCACAGTTTTGTATTCGTATTATGTCTTATTTTATTTATTCATATTCGATTTTCCATGTTACTAGATTCCGATGCCTTGATTTGCGGCGGCGGCAAATGAATTTTAACTTAATGTTGCGGCACAAAGTAGTTAAACTCATTCGTAGATATCTAGAGGATGTGCATGGTTTTGTGGAGGTAAACCATGTGAAATCTAGCATATGTGTTGTGTAATTGTTTTGTTCTCATTTTTTGGTTTATTTTACACTTTGTTTTGACATCTTGTCATGTTATAAGGTAGATTGAGACTCCAATACTTTCTAGATCTACTCCAGAAGGTGCTCGAGATTATCTAGTGCCCTCAAGAGTTCAGGTACTTGCCATTTATTGAGCGACCTTCAATTCTTAAATAATGCTCTTATGATTGTAGGTTATAATGAACTGATGAATATTTAGTAGGTTTTATATTTCTTTAGCCTCTGCTTTGTAAAACTAGTTGACATGAAAATCGTTGTTGTATCTTTTATTTTAATGCCACCCTGATGTCATTTCTTTGATATAGGGCATAATTTACCATTGACGCTTATGAGTCCCTATGACTCTGGTGTATAGGTTTAGGAATCATATGGAGATGTAGGAGTTCATGTGTAGCTGAAGGAAATGCCCCCTCCATCATCTTCTCCTTGCCATTTAAAATGTAGTTTTGGCAGTTACTGTAGATAATGATATTATATATTCATGAATTTATTTCATGAGAGGTTCTTGCCATATGATTAGTTTTGTTACTTATTTCATGGCTGGCTACTATGACTCACTTTGATGTTTATTTTGAAGCCAGGAACATTCTATGCTTTGCCTCAAAGTCCTCAACTCTTTAAGCAAATGTTGATGGTCTCTGGTTTTGACAAATATTATCAAATTGCAAGGTACATTCTCCTCATTTGTTATTGTTATTATGTTGATCTCCTATGCTCTTTATTTTGTGGTCTATGCCAGTATGTTTTTTGAATGTCGACTGCTGTTTTGACAAAGAATGGAAGAGCTCTAAGTAGTTAGCTGATAACAAATGAATGCTTCATTTAATCAAATAAATGACCACTGGTCATCATCAATAAAAAATGAATGTTATATATGCAAAGAAGTGAATAAGAGTGCTTTTCACGATGTTGAATTTCATGACGTAACTTTGTCAGCCATTTAGAAAATGCACTTCATTTATATATTCTTTGGGGTTTAGAAGTGTTGTTTTTTACCCTTGAGAAGTGGGAGCTTTGCTATTTTCTTTTTCAATTTTAACAGTCATATGGGACCTGCTTTTCTTCTTTGCAGATGCTTTAGAGATGAGGATCTAAGGGCTGATAGACAACCTGAGTTCACTCAGCTAGATATGGAGTTGGCTTTCACTCCCTTGGAAGACATGCTGGATCTCAATGAGGATTTGATTCGAAAGGTTAGGATAAAGGTGGAATAAGATGATGGGAGTTTTGCATATTATTCCCTGATTAGCTGTACTTAATTCTTAAGAGAGTTTCATGCTTTTATAAGATATTGATATAGAGGTTAGTGTTCTGATATGAACCACCTGAAGATTGGCCACCTAGGTAGAACTCACCCTTGAAAACAGTTGAAAAGCCAATGTCCTCGTTGGTCATGGTCACATTGATCACGGTCAGCACCTTACTCTTGGGACCTCCTGCTCCTGTCCATTTAATGAGTCTAGGGCACCACTCCAAGTCTTGGGTCTTGCAAGATGGGGCTGGCTCTGATACCAATTGATACGAACCACCTGAAGATTGGTCACCTAGGTAGAACTCACCCTTGAAAACAGGCTTGCAAGGGGAGGGTGCCTAGTGACTTATTAAGCTCTTGCCAATATTGTGCCTAGGCAATGTGGGATCCTACCATGTTCTTTTATTTTTTTTCTCTTGGCTTTGTAAATGGATGATCAAAATCTTAATCAAGCTCAGCAATACTTAGCTTGACTTGAGCCCTCAAGTCAGATATGCTGATTGATGACTTTGAACTCATCTAGTAGTACATGCAACTTTGTGGTTTTGTGGATCTTAATTAATAAGTCACTCAAACAGAAACCATATCAGTCTTTCTATATAGGCCACTAAACTGTTTGTATGTTCATTTTGCATATGCTCGATGCTTAAAGTTTGCATAATTCCGTTGAATAACTGTTATGAATTAATGTTACATTTGCTGCAGGTTTTTATGGAGATCAAAGGTGTTCAGCTGCCAAAACCATTTCCTAGGCTTACTTATGCTGAAGCAATGAGTCGCTATGGTTCAGACAGGCCAGATATAAGATTTGATCTTGAGTTGAAAGATGTAAGTATTTCCTTCATAACTATACACAAAACATCATTACAACTTAAAGCTACACTTCCCAACAATATCTTTTATGATGTTATGGACTGTCAGAAATAACATACCCTGTTTTGGGCAAGGCATGAAAAGAGTGAGGAGAAAATGAGATTCTGTCGATAAGAGTGAGGAGACATTTTTCTTAGTTATGCAGACTTCTTGAAAGGGAGCTGTTTATTTTTTTTTTTTTATGCATAGCATAGGTGGTGATTTTTCAAAAGTGGAGATTTATTTGATCAACAGCTTTAATATAATCTTAAGCTGTTAGTTAGAGGAAACATATTAATCAAGTGTATGTTGCTGTTTCATCTTCAGATTTCCATAGTTCTTGTATTGCTCTTAAATGATGAATTTTTTGTTCTTGGAACAACTATATAGTGTTATTATTCTTGGATAAGATATGATTGAAGACTTTTTGCTGATGCTGCAGGTGTCTGATATTTTTGTGGAGTCCCCCTTCAGAGTTTTTGCTGATGGCTTGAAAAATGGGGGAATTATAAAAGTACTTTGTGTACCTTCAGGAGCTAAAAGTTATTCAAATACAGCTCTTAAGAAGGGTGATATTTTTAACGAAGCGATCATATCTGGGGCAAAGGGGTTGCCTTTTTTGAAGGTCTTGGATGATTGTAAGAAGATATTTTTTTTCTCATTTCTTTATTTTTGGACTTTTGCTCATCCCCAATGGTGAACAAGATCATGCCTTCAGTATTTAACTACACCGAGATCTTAAATTTTGCAGGCGAATTAGAGGGTATTCCTGCATTAGTATCAAGTTTGGATCCACCAAAGAAAGAACAATTGTTGAAACGATGCTCTGCTGGGCCAGGGGATCTTATATTGTTTGCAGTTGGTCATCATGCATCTGTTAATAAAACTTTGGACCGACTTAGAATGTTTATAGCCAATAAGATGGAGTTGATTGACCATGTATATTCTTGAACTTTCTGGACCATAAGAATCTTAGAATAATTGTTATCTTATTCTCTTAACATTTTTCTTGTTCTTTTTCTGATATTTTAGTCCAGGCATTCAATTTTATGGGTCACGGATTTCCCAATGTTTGAGTGGAATGATACAGAACAGAGGCTTGAGGTATGTAATGGCATAAGCAGGGCTGTTGTATTCTTTTGATTTATCGTCTTTCATACCCTTTCCCATATCATTATTGTAGTAATTTCCTTATCCCGTTGAATAAATCAGCCAACAGTTTAAATGCTCTATTATTCCCACCTCAAAACTTTGGAATTAATTCTTCCTCAAAAAAAAGGAAAGAAAAGAAAAAAAAAAGTCTTTGGAACTTATTATTGGGCTTCCCCAGTGACATGATCGCATGACAAGTACTCTCATTATGCTTTCTGTCTGCAAAGGTGGTATTGAAGAGGGTGATTGAGTACTCCTTCACCTTTCATATATCATTAAATTCGCAAAAGATATGTTGAAAGAATTGAAATAAACTCCGTTTTCTCATCCTGAAAGTTATATTCAAGTAGTTGCCAGCATGCTTAGTCTGAAGCAGCATCAAATTGTCTTTAGTGATTTAGCGCACGCACATCATTTCCTGCTAGTCACTTGAAACGGTACTTACGTGCTCTTATTTGGCAGGCGTTGCACCATCCATTTACAGCTCCAAACCCTGAAGACATGGAAGACCTTTCCTCTGCTCGTGCCCTTGCTTATGACATGGTCTATAATGGAGTTGAGGTTGTTTAACTTTCTTTCAGGCTTTTGACTTTGTGCTAGGCAGTAACAAAAATCTGATGTATATAATTTCTTTTTCTGTTTATGTTGTTATGTCAAGATTGGTGGTGGAAGTTTGAGAATTTATAAACGTGAAGTTCAAGAAAAGGTTTTAGAAATTGTTGGCATCTCAGCTGAACAGGTAAATGTCTCCCTATTTGTATATTCTACTGTGTTTATAGTCAAGTGATATTAGTTGCTCTAGTTTCAAGGCTATTTGTTGTCTTTTCTTATATGTTGATAAGGAAGAGGTTTCTTGGGCAAGCCAAAAACTGTTAATAATGAATGTGAACTTTGAATCCGTGTCCTAGATGTCATCACAGTGAAGAAGAAATTTGAAGCACTAGAAAAATGCTCCATTGATAATTGATTTGTGTTTTTATCATACATTTGGAACTCAATACCACAATCAATAACTATCGAACTTTTTCTTCCAATCTCAAACTGGAAGCATTTTATGATAGCAAGGAAGTTGAAATCACTGAAACAGTTGAAATGTCAAATGCTAAAAAAATTCTGGTTAACGTGTACTTTTAATCGTCAGTAATCTGTTGCTTATTATTGTTATTATTATTATTATTATTTGCAGGCTGAAGCAAAGTTTGGATATCTCCTGGAGGCTTTTGACATGGGTGCTCCTCCACATGGTACGAATTTTTCAACTTTCCCTATGAGCGTTTATCATTTTTTCAGCCGGAGCTCAGCTTCTAAATGCTTAATTCCACATGTTTTCCCTTTTTATAGGTGGAATTGCATTTGGATTAGATAGACTGGTTATGCTGTTGGCTGATTCGAATTCCATAAGGGATGTCATAGCTTTCCCAAAGACAGCAGCGGCGCAGTGTGCACTTACTCGGGCTCCATCTGTGGTGGATCGGCAACAGCTGGAAGACCTCTCTCTTAAAAATAAGTAGTATGATCTTTGGTCTTTCATGTCTGGAGCGAATTTGGTTTCCCATGAGTCAAATGAATATCGAGATCATTTATTCTATATTAGTACCAATTTTGGTTTCCAGGAAGGATAGTGTATTATTGATTGAGCTGAAAAGAAAATAAGAAAATATATCTATTTTTGCAATGTCTTACAACTATGAAAGTTGGTCAATTAATGATGGTTACAGAATGTTTATGTTTTCCTTAAAAAATCTTTATCTTCTATAAGTTTTATTCGTGTAATTGAGTGGAGTTTAAGATATATTTTGGGTTACCCTAACAAATTAAAAGCTTCTATTAATATAACCTTCAAAATGTTTTTGCCTAACACATTTTCATCTTAGTAATTTATATACAAATTCAAATTGAAAAAACAGAACTTCAACCTAGTGGTGGCCATGGGCCGGTTCGGCCCGGCCTTGAACTGGCCCATAACCGTCCGAGCCCGTAACCGTCGTTACTGAATCGTGAACCGCCGGTTTAGGTTCAAAAAATTTCTGAACCGTAACCGTACAAGCCCTTGAACCGTGAATGAACCGGCGGGTTTTGTGAATCGAACCGCCGGTTAACCACCATGAACCGCCGGTTTAACCGCCGGTTTTTAGCTCGGAATTTAACCGCTGTTTAACCTGAACCGCCGGTTCGGTGGGCCGGTTACGATTCGATTGACCTTGAACCGTGGTCCGGAACCGGCCGGCGGCCACATCTACTTTAACTGAACAATATGGTATGTCTTTTTTTTTTTTTTTTTTTTTTAATTCCATCCGATTTCTAAACACTGGTTGATTAATATTTGCCGGCTCAAATTCAGGTGTTGACTTATCTTGCTGACTCAAATATGGATGAGTAAACCCTTGATACCGTGACATAAAACAAGAATAAGGGAAAACAACTATTTAGTCCATGAGTATTCTATAATATTAGTATTTTATTCTTGTATTTTGTAAATATAATTATTTAGTCCCTGCGTTTTATATTATTTTAATTAAAGCGTTATCCCCTCCAAAATTCTAAGCATATTATGTTAGCTTACAGTATTCCTTCCAAAATTTCAAGGATATTATGTGTAAAGTAATGAGATATTCCCTGCTCGGCTATTGGTCAGTTGTCCACTCTTTGAGTTGCCTACAGTTTAGCGAATCTGAATTAATTTGGACTTTTAATATGTCTGAAAGACGACTCTTTTAAAATACCCGGTGCAAATGAGAAAAAAGTAATGAGATATTTTTAATAAGTTTGATGGAAGAAGGTTTTAACTAAATAAAATATAAAATTAATGTAGATATTAAATAATTATATTTACATAGAAGAAATATTATACAAAACTCAGGAATTAAATAATTTTTTCTCAAGAATAATGCGTGCCTTTATGTTATGAAAAGATACATATCTACCTTCAGTGTTTAACTTATTTCATTCATCAAATCAATTAAAACTGTTGTATATCTTTTTGGATAGCTCTTGCTTGCACACTACACATTCACCAAACAAATTAAATTAGCATCTGTTAGAAATTTTTTATCTTTGTACGTTTTCCTGTGAATAAACATAATTATTTAATTAAATTTTGTTTCTATTAGTATAATACGTACCTAAATGTGATACACAACATGGTGTGTAGGTAAGTCTTTTCTATTTTATTTTAATTAAATTTTGTTTGATTTTACA
The DNA here is from genome assembly GCA_948099555.1 of Croton setiger. NCBI lineage: Eukaryota > Viridiplantae > Streptophyta > Magnoliopsida > Malpighiales > Euphorbiaceae > Croton > Croton setiger. Next base: position 42,209 of record CANUEY010241158.1, read on the forward strand.
TTTTTTCCAAGTAAAAACGTACAGATTTTCACATGTTTTTTCTTTTGATTACTGGGTTATGACAAGGACACATAATAAGGTCTTAATATTACAAGAAAATATTCCAAATTTGCATAAGTAATAATGAATATGAAATGGTGTATATGTAGACTACCTTTGTAAAAAAATTATGAAACACTGTAATTTAACATGTGTTCCTCTCTAACTCTTAATTTTCATAATGTACTTACCATTTTATTGATAAAAAAACAGATCCTAAAAACTCCAAATCTAGTAAAAAAATAAAATTAGCCACCGGTTATAATCGATTTTTACCCTAATAAGGATCATCTCTTTTATCAATTCTTGTTGATAGTTTCCATTACACTTTGTGTTTTTTCTTGTGTTGTGTTGTGATGACAAGAAAAAGTAAGGGTCGTCAAAAGGTAGAGATGGTGAAAATGCCAAATGAAAGTAATCTCCAAGTAACCTTCTCGAAAAGGCGGTCCGGCCTTTTCAAGAAGGCAAGTGAGCTCTGCACGCTTTGTGGCGTTGAAATTTCGATCGTTGTTTTTTCTCCCGGTAAGAAGGTTTTCTCCTTTGGACATCCAAGCGTCGAAATTGTGGTCGAACGTTTCCTTGCCCGAAACCCTCTCCAGACCTCGCCCACTCTTCAACTCATTCAAGCTCACCGCAACGCGAGTGCCCGTCAACTTAATGTGCAGCTCACTGAGGTAATAATAACAACAATTTTTTGAATTTTTTTTAAATGATTTGGAAATTAGATAACATTTTATAAGTTATGATTATACCGTATGCATTTTCTTTACATAGAAAATCATGCAACGTGATCGCGATTCAATTGTATTACGATGTACCAAACATACCAGATACACCAATGTGCTAATCAAATATATGGATTAGGTACTCAACGAATTGGAGATGGAAAAGAAACGAGGAGAAGAACTTAAACAAAAGATGAAAGCTGAGAATAAGAGTGAATGTTGGTGGGAGAGTCCAATTGAGGAACTTAATTCGACACAGCTAGAGCAATTGAAAATGTCATTAGAATATCTGAAGAACAATGTGGCAAAACAAGCTAATAAGCTTCTGATTCATGATCCAAATGCTCAACACTTTCTTCCTTCAACTTCTTCCGGAGGAGGAATTTTTGCTTATGAGTCCAAAGATTGTGTGTTTAATCCAAATGTGACGCATCCTAATCATTATCTTGGATACGAACATGGGTTTTTTTATTAATTAAATAGAATACACATAAGTTAAAATAAAGTGTTGAATAAGACACAAAACAGGCTAAATTATGTACTTATTATGCTTTGATGGATCTTGATTTTTGTTTTTTTTTTTTTTGGGGAAATTGATGTATATTGATTTGCTTTGTTATTATTGTGTTCTTTAAATAAAGTCTTATGAAGATGTACATTTTATGTCTTTAAATAAAGTTATTTTATGTGCGAGTATATGTATTATTGTAACTGAAGTGGAGATGATGGTTAGCAGTGGTGTGGTGGACTGTTCAACTTACAAGTTTGGCTTTTGTTTTGATTTTGCTAAAACCAAATCCGTTAAACCCATACATGGGGTTGCTTTTTAATTTAACCTTCTGCAAAACACATAATTATGCCTCTAATATTTTATCATTCTTTTCCGGTAGCACTCTATCATTTAAAAGTGATTTATTAGACGCCTCTTATTCATTTTAATCTATTGGATATCTCAACCGGCCGGATCTAACTACGTTCATGCCAAGAATAGGTCATAAAATAAAATGGTACGTGTTCAATAGGTCGTAAAATAAAATAATAGATGTCCAATAAATCAGAAAATAAAATAGAAGATATCTAATAAGTTATTTGTAAAGATTAAAGTGCTACTAATCATAAAAAAAAAAAAAAAAGCATAATTATGTATTTGACCATTTAATTTGTAAATTAAATTTATATGGCACAAAATTAATTCCAACATATTTTTTAACTCAAAATCTGTTACCAAATTTTCGATATATAATTTAACTTCAAATCTGTGATTATCAACTATCAACTATTAAGAATGTCAGATTCTAGTATTAAAAGAAAAAAAATTGTCCAAATCCGCTGCTAAAATTAGTTGATTTTCTTTTAAAATTTTCAACCCCAAACCTATGTATGTTTGAAAATTGTTTTCTAAACTTACCTACTTTTTGTCGTAAACTTCATTTCATTGATATTTTAATTAGCTACTGAAATCCACATAAGGAAAATGCAATAAATTAAATTAATTTTGTGAGTTTATACAACATTTTGAAATTAAAACAGTGAAACATTAAATTAAACTATTTTATAAAGGTTAAGGAGAATTATTCTCATATCTGTAAGTTATATGCTAATCTATTTTTAAGTCCTTGTAATTTTGAAAATAAACTTTCGAGTTTTCAATGTTTTACACGGTCAAACTTTTAGATCTTTCTGTCAATTTTTAAGGGGAATATATTGTTAGTAAACTTATAAAATTAACAGTTTCTTTTAAAAATATAATAAAAGATAAAATTACCCTTTAATATAATAAAACTAAATAAATTTAGAATAAAAAATAAAAAACTGAAAATTAATCACATGGTCATATCTCTATCCCTCTTAAAAGCTTTACTTTGATTAGAAACAACTATTGCAGCAAAAGAATCGAAAACCCATTACAGCAAAATGGCAACAAAATCTTGCAAATCAAAAGCAATTGCTTCTTCATATGATAGAAGCAAATTAGAAATATATATTAAAATAAACATATAAAATAATTTAGCCAATACAAAGTTATGGACTAGATCCAAAGTCCATGTTGCTGACCATGAGCAAAAACAGAGTGTAGCCTTTTGATTATGGTGCTTATCCTTTCATTTCTAAAATCGAAAAGAAATAAAAGAAATAGAAGCAGATCAGTGATGAATGAGGATTTTCTCTCTCGTTTTCATGATAACACTTGTGTAGTTGGGAAAAGAAAACAAATAGACTGTGTTCTTACATGACTCGTAACTAGTTGAAAAGGAAATTGGTGCCGGTTGCATGTGACCATGGCTGTGACAGCTATGTTTGCTCTTCCATCGCAACTATTTCTGGTTTCGTTCTTCTTCACAAAAACCAAAGTAGGATAACGAATCATCAATCATTTTGAGATCCTCATATGATGTCAATCCTTTGATCACATTTAGTAATAAACGTAAGTAATACACATCTCCAGATCTAGGTGGTAAAAAAAAAAAAATCCTACCAATAGAAAATCCCTGTTGCCTCTTCTCCTACTTCCTGTTAGGTTTTTTCTATAAAAACATTGTCGGAAATTCTACATATGTAAGTTCTCCTGCTTTTGGATATTCTTTATTTGCATCAAACCAAGAAAAAAACATAGACTCTTTTATTCTTTTATGCTTGGTTACCGTAGGAATTGGTTGTTCATCAGTAAAATAAACAGACTGCTCATTAGAAAGGTGGAATAACAATCTTTCAACTGATGGCTCTCTATAATGAATGGGAAAGCTAAATATTCTCCATGTCGCCTCACAAGGGGAAAGGTACCGACAACCATAATACATTTAAATCTCATCTACTTTTGGCTTGCTTCTTCTTGATTTGATAAGCAATAAAAAGCAACAGTTACACGATCATGCCCCTTATTCATATATTTAAAGAAGTACTTGATAGACCTTGATTGATTACATTATCAACATTGATGTGGGTGCCATACTTCAAGAGTAGAAATCTATTATGTGGGACGACATGCCTATCAAAATTTATAAGATTAATATGGTGTGGTTATGCACTTTAAATAACAATTTGTATTTAGTATTTAAGTACCTATTGTCAAGATCTATGTCATTCTTTTTTATAATCCTGATATTATCCTTTCTCGCGTATACTGGATAACCATCTTCATCGATGGTTGTTATGCTATTAAACTTCTTTAGAAAATGCTTCGTACACTTACTATCTTGCATGCATGGGAATTAGGACCTACTTTTCCATACGGACTATGGATCATAAGATTTTTTACCATTTCATAATAATCAGGATCAATCCTACAATTTAGTATTTTTGTAGGTATTATTCTATCAATATTTGAAACTATAGGATATTTGTTATTCTCATGAAGAAACAACAAAATATGGACGTGAGGTAGACCCCATTTTTGGAACTCAATAATGTACATCACTGCATAAAGTTCAGGTCATTAGGAAAATCAATGTATGTAAAATATATATTTTGATAATAGAAACATACAAAAGACAATTTGTGTACCTGCTTTAGATCTTTTAAAAATATCTTTATCCCGAAAACCTTTGATCATATGCTCAAGTTTTATCTTAAAGACATTGCTTAAGATATTCGTACGATCTTTTAGTTTCAATTGCTTACTAGTGACAAATCTTTTAATCTCAAGTCACTGTGGATTACAAGTGAAGGTGATGAATAGATTGGGATATCCATCCCACTTACATGTCGCCATAGCATCTTGGTAATTTTGAATCATGTATCGAGTTCCTCCTATAAAGGATGATGAAAGAATTTTATCCTCTTTCCCTATGAAGCCAGTTGAGTCTCTCCATTCAAGACTGCATTTGTCAAACCTTATACATCTCAACCCTTAAGAGTGGTTGGTTTAGCTTGATTTATGTCAATCTTTCAGCCTCGACCATTGTATAACTATCAACCAAGAATTGTTGAAGTAGTCTTCTGGAGTGCATAATTATCAGTGAGTGGCCTCTCCTTTCTTTGAGTTTGTATGTAAAATACTTTCTGGCACTAGCACGCTTCCTTGTAGAATTTGAAACCCCGGTTGTGTAAGAGAGATGTCCTCCTTATATCCATCTTCTCCATATGAATATAAGAGAGGAAATTGCAAAAGAAGATATACAACATTTACTTAAGAGATTCTTTGTATTTGACAATTTTTAGTTTTATTTGTAATGTTATCGTAGTTGTTGAGGTCCACAAAGTTTGTCAAATACAAACTTTGTGGACCTCAACAACTATGATAATATTACAAAGGAGATATCACTGCCAGAGTTAGGAGTGGAACTTAGACGTATATCGAAAATAATGTCTGACTTCGTGACAAGCACACGCATCGACAATTACAATCAGATTTAGTTGAACATATTTGTAGTTGAACACATTTGGCAATTTGATAATGCTAGTAATATTTATCTTTCTCATTAATATGTGAATTTAATTATTATATCAATTTAAAATTCATGTAATATATCAATTTAAAATTTATGTAATATGTTAATTTATGATATATCCATTATTTATTTATAAAATCTAATCAAAATAATATTTTAACATTTTAGGCGGACACGACCAATAAACAACTAAAATAACCTAATAAAAAGAAATTTGGCATTTAATATTTGTTAAGATTTTAAAATAATAATAATTATTATAAACTCTTTGTTAAAAAAAGTATTATTAAACTCACGGGGTCCACAAAAGTAGAGATTTGGAATTTTGCATTGGAGCAAATCTTGAATGGTATCATTTAAGGGAGAAATAGAGTGATGTGTCAATATTTTTTTTAGTGGATCCCATTTGAGACTTAGCAGTGTTCATGCTCCAATGTTCAAAATAATCATTCAAACATGGTTCAATTTGAATAACATTTTAAATATTAGGAATATACTTAGCATGACATACGGCGGCTCCTCCTGTCTAGGAGAACTGGCTTCCTGATTTTTAATTTTTAATATGGACAATCTTTTAGGTTTTTATTCTCTCTACTAGCTCTTGTACATAAGAGGATCTTGAGATTAATCTTACTTGCTTTCACAGCTTGAAGGAAGGAGAGGAGTTCATAGGTTTAAAGTTTGAATCTACAAGTTGGTCTAAGATTTGAATTTGAATGTGAAAATAATCCCTCTCAAACTGATGATTTCTTACCAAAATTAAAACAAGCTAACAAAAATTACCCCTCAAGAAGCTAATAAACTTTGTATAATTTTTATTTTGGCTATATTTTTTTATAAAAATCGTGAATATTGCGATAGTAATAATATACAGTGTATTTAAAATTCATTATTAAAATGACCGTATAAGATTTTTGGATATGAAGATTTCGAGTTCGATTTTTATCAATCACATTGTTAGCACTTATATGATGCATAAAAAAGGGTTACCTCATGTTGTGTAATCCAAAACGCTATCTGATCTATTAGTGGTATCTTTAATACTGAAGAATTTTTTTTTTTAATTAAAATCTAAACAAAGAAGCAAAATGGGTATTCTTTCATTTGTGGGGTATAACCTAATCTTTGGAATTTCATGTATTGTAAAGCTAGTGGACTATAAAAAATTGCTGACGGTCTATTACATTACGTAAAATTGTCTTGTTACGCCAAGGAACCTGCTAGGAAAACCGCACCCTCCCATGCATTTGCATGTCATCTACCTATTATCGGGCTCAATACATTGGTTGGAAAGTCTGATAAAGAAATATATAAAGTTTAATTGGTTCTATAATCTTCTCTATAAAAATTGTTTTATATAAATCTTCTTTGTGCCCTTTTCATATTATTTATATATATTCTTGAAAGTTGAAAAAAATCCTAAAAACTTCACCTTCTTTATAGCTTTATTCTAGCTTTCTCTAGATAAATGGCAGAAGCAATCCTCTTCAATATTGTAGATGGAGTCATAGCAAAGTTGAGTACTGCAGTCCTTCATGAGATTGGTTTATGGTGGGGCGTCCAGGATGAGCTTCAGAATCTTAAGGACACAGTTTGCACAATTTAGGCAGTGCTTCTTGATGCGGAGGAGCAATACTCGAAGAGTAATCAAGCCAAGATTTGGCTCGGCATGCTGAAAGAGGCCGCCTATGATGCCGATGACTTGTTGGATCTTTTCTCTTCACAGGCTCTGAAGAAACAAAATGATGACTGATAGTAAATTGAGAAAGGAGGTACGCTTGTTTTTTTCGAGATCCAATCAATTTACTTATGGTCTTAAAATGGCACATAAGATTAAATCCTAGAGAAAGATTAAATGAGATTGCTTCAAATAAAAAGTTTCACTTGGAAGAGCGTCCTTTACAGCATCTTGCTAGGATCTCTATCACTAGGAAAAGGGAGCAGACCCACTTGTCTTTGCCTAATCTAGCTGTTGGTAGAGAAGAAGATAAGGAGATTGTGAAAGTTCTGTTGTATCCTAACTCTGAAAATAATTTGCCCGTCATCTCAATAGTTGGAATTGGGGGCCTCAGGAAGACCACACTAGCTCAACTTTTGTTGAATGATGAGGAAGTTAATACTCATTTTAATCTAAAAGTGTGGGTTTGTGTTTCGGAAAATTTTGATGTAAAGTTGGTAAAAATTTTTAGAATCTGTGAAAGGTAGGGAACCCGAAAACCTTGAGATGAATTCGTTGAAAAACAAACTTCATGAAAGTCTTAATGGAAAAAAGTATTTACTTATATTAGATGATGTGTGGAACTTGATGGAATTGTTAGTTGGGGGAGTAAAAGAAAGTTGAATAATCATAACAACTCGTCTTAAGACAGTTGCGATGATAACTAGATCAGTTTATATTCATGAACTACAAGGCATGTCTGATACTGAATCTTGGAAACTCTTTAAACAAATAGCATTTGTAGGAGGGTGGGTGCCAAGTGCCAACCTAGAGACAATGGGGAAGGATATTTTGCAAAAGTGTGTGGGAGTTCCATTAGCCATAAAAACACTAGGTAGCCTATTGTATTTTTAAAAATTCTGAGTCTGAGTGGTTGTCTTTCAAGAACAAAGCATAATCAACTTCAAAATGATATTCTACCAACTCTAAGATTAAGTTATAATCATCTTCCATCATATTTAAAACATTGTTTTGCTTACTATAAATTATTTCCAAGAGATTATGAAATAAATATAGATACATTGGTAGACCTTTGGATAGCACAAGGGTTTGTCCAGCATCAAACGCAACTCGCAGTCTCAAAGATCTTGGCCGTGAATACTTTGAGGAACTCCTATGGAGATCATTCTTTCAAGAAGTAAAAGAGGATGAATGGGGCAATGTAGCATCTTGCAAAAAGCATGATTTAATGCATGACCTTGCTATTTCAGTCTCTGAGTGCACCTCATCAAATTGAAATGAATTCTGTTTTGATGACAAAACTAGGCATGCATCAATTGATTTTGGCTGGCACAAGTTTGGTTCCTTGCTTAAAGCAAGCAAGTTGCAGACATTTCTATTAGCGAATTCTGATAGTAGATCACCAAAGGACAAGATAGGAAAGGAAGGATGGGATTAGTTTTTTCTAATTTGAAGCGTTTGAGAGCTTTGGATCTACATGGTCTAGAAATTGACAAAGTGCCCAATTCCATTGACAAATTGGAGCTTCTAAGGTATTTCATATAACCCTTGGATGAAGATGCTTCCTAATTCTAGATTAGGACTATTACAAGTGCTGAAAGTTGATGGTTGTGAAAGCCTCGAAGAACTGCCAAAAGACTCTGTAAAGCTAGTTAATCTCAGCCGTCTAAGCATGAAAGATCGCTTTAGCTTGACACATATGCCTTTTGGAATCGAACAATTGACAAGCCTTGAGACATTATCAATTTTCATGGTGGACAAGCAAGGACGCGGTGCTGAGCTAAAGGAATTGGAGTTGATCGACTTGATAGGAAGCCTCGCTATACAAAACTTGTGATATGTGAAAAATGCAAACTTTGACCAGCATGCTATCAATTTGAAAGAGAGGCAACACCTTCAGTGCTTGGAACTATATTGGAATGCATATGAAGACGAAGGTGAGAATGAAGACTTTATGAAGGACACCGGTAATAGTGAAATGGCTTTGGAAGTTCTTCAACCAACCCAAAACTTGAAGTACCTACAATTGTTTTCCTACCGAGGAGCCAAGGTTGCGAGTGGGGTATCTTCCTTCACCAATTTGGTGAAATTGACTCTAGAGAACTGCAAAAACATTCGACTGTCTTCCTCCAATTGATCAATTCCCTTCTCTTAAAACTTTGTTCGTCGTTTATTTGAGTAACCTAGAGTACATAGAGAGTGGGATAAGAATACGCCATTATTCTTTCCGTCCCTTAAGAGTTTTTTTTCTCTCAGAGTGTCCTAATTTTAAGGGATGGTTGAGATGTGATGGTAGAGAAACAATATTTTCTGAACTCCCCAAGTTTCATCGCCTTTCCTTTCTGTCCATAGATCATTGTCCGAACCTGAATTCAGTGCCTTCTTTTCCATCAATTGAAAGGCTGGACTATGGTGGTGGGAACATGAAGCAACTAGAGCAACTACTTGAATCTACCATTTCGCTAGCAGAAGCTACATCTTCTTCTTCTTCTTCTTCTTCTTCTTCTCCTCTTCCTCAGTTGGTCATGCTCAGAGTTGAAGGAATTAACGAAATATGAACCTCGCAATTTTTTACTCTTCAATTGATATTTTAAAGCCGTTTCTCAATTTCAGATTTATTGATAATATATGATAATTTCTTTTAATTTGCTAAATTGTTAATTTTCAGGTTTTTCTGGGACAAAATTTTTTGTAGAATACAAAATTTATATTGTAGAATTAATGATATATATATAAACATAGTAATGGCCTTATTACTGTATGTTTAAGGCAGGAGTTAACAAAAAACAATAAATAAATAAATCCATCAAATACAAAGGATTAAAGTGTGGTATATAACTGTTGTTTTGTAAATGTAACTAACAAGACATTTGCAGAAATAGAATTTTAAATGTCAAACGCTTTCTTTTATTGTGCCAACTTTTATATTTACTTCCATACTATAACTTCTATTACAATAAAAGCAAAGGATTATATAACTTCCAAATCTTTGAATCATTAATCCGAATTATTATTTATCCAACATTAGTAATTTGGAGGGAATTTTAATCCTATAAATACCCTCATCCATTTTTGCCTCCAATCAACGAACACAAATACTACACCTTATCTAAGTATTATTTACGAGGATGGTGAAGAGATCTAGCCTGGGTCGCCAAAAGATTGCAATTGAGAAAATTTCGAAAAAAAACCATCTTCAAGTTACCTTCTCAAAACGTCGAGCTGGACTTTTTAAGAAGGCGAGTGAACTTTGTACGCTTTGTGGGGTGGAGATTGCAATAATAGTATTTTCTCCGGCTAATAAAGCATTCTCCTTTGGCCATCCTGAAGTTGAATCGATTTTAGAGAAATTTCTATCTCGAAATCCTCCCCCAAACTCGATTACTCACCATTTAATCGAAGCTCATCGAAATGCTAATGTTCGCGAGCTTAATTCTCATTTAACAAATATTCTTAATCAATTGGAAAAAGAAAAAATCAAAGGAGAAGCTCTTAACCAAATGAGAAAAACTAGTAAAAGGCAATGTTGGTGGGAGTCTCCTGTTGAAGAACTTGGATTGCATGAACTACAGCATCTTAAGGATGCTATGGAGGAATTAAAGATGAATGTGGCAAAACAAGCAAACAAGGTTTTGCTTGAGAATGCAAATTCTTTGCCATTTTTGGAGTCAAATGGCATTAAAGATTTTGAAAGCAAACCTTCTGGGGATCTTTATTCTTCTTCTTCAGCTATTTCTTGTGTGAATAATTTTGGTTATCAACGTGGGATGTTTTGAATTCAATTTATTATGGAGGGTTACAAATTAGTACCTCGCTAGTAAATTAATAACCTCCTAATAATAATGATTTTTTATTGTTGTTTTTATGTAAAAAATAACAGTCCAAAAATTAATAAATTACTTTGATTTTTATTTTTTATTTTTTGGATTGAAACAAATAATTGTTGGTATTGTTTTTCAATTAAAAGAAAATTATTGGATCCATAGATCGAATTTTAATGATAAAAAATTCTGTAGTGATTAATTATTCTATTTTATTAGTTGGTTTATACTCCATAATAATTAAAATATAAGTTTAAAAAACAATTTGCTTAATGAAGAGGGTTCAATTTCCACTGAAATTGCTGAGGCTCTATAGCTACGTGCTGCGGTTTTGTTCGCTATTGATGGTTCTATCTCAGACAATCAAGTGATCGTCAATGCTTTTAATTCTTCTTATGTTGATAATTCAGCCTTTGATTTAATTGTTGCTGATTGTAAAACTTTGCTTAATGATCACCCAAATAGGGGGAGCCAGTTTTTCGTTTCAGAGAGGGTCTAATGACTATGTAATTGAAATTAATTTTTTTAACTAAACAAATTTAGATATAGCAATCAAAAGCATTTAAAAAAAAAAAGAAAAAATATCAAGAAAGAAGCTTGTTCACAAATACGTAATTAAGAGCCAATTTACCTGATCATCCTCATCCGTACACGTATTCTCAAATTGAAGATCCATCCTAAATTATTAAGAGAAAAAGAATTATTAGCAATAAAGAAATAGTTAATATGAACAACTAAAAAAAATTAAAAATTTAACTGATAATTAATTTACCTTTAGCTTATAATTATCCACTGACGCATTTTCATTTGAAAACGTTGAATAATGATTCAATTGCGAATTTCATCTAACTTATTTCACTCAATATACACAACTAAATTATTATTCAAAAGTTGATCTCTCATTTAATTTTGCATACGATTTTTCATAATTTTTATAGATGAAAATGTCATTTCCACAGTAATTGTGACAACTGATAAAAATAAAATTTTAAAAGTTGATAGCCAGAGAGATGTATTTTGCATCTCTTCTTTGAAATCAACATTTGAGCTAACTAACTGAGAAATTTTAACTTTAAAAAAGATCATTATTATATATATATATATATATATATATATATATATATATATATAATACTAAAAACTTGGTAGTAAGTTGAGTGAAAAGCTCATTTAACTCTTGAAGTTGCATATGGATCACAAAGTAGAATAACTTAAATATGGCTCTTCCATTAATGGAACAACAACTTCATTACTTAAAGGACGTAACTTCCTCCAATTAACTAGGGGAAGAGAAGGAAAGAGGGAGATCCAAAGGGAAGAGAGAAGTGAATAATTTCTTTTTCTTTTTTTCTCATTTTTACATTGAGGGCAAATAAGACATTTTGATTTTTTTTTTTAAAATGTGACGTGGCTTGCTTTTTACTTGGATGCCATGTCCTTTACATATGGCATTTTCTCATTTGCTGAAAAATTAACAAAATTTCAGTCAAATAACACATAGCAGAAGACACTTATTTAATAATTTAATGAGATAAGAACTTGATTGTGAAAAAAAGGTATGAACACCAAAATAATAAATTTTGAAAAATTCAGACACTAAATTTTTTAATTATCCCAATAATACATAAAAACTTCTTTTTCCACTTTAATTAAATATGACAATTGGATTTTGATATAGCTTATGAAGGATTTGAAAATGAATATAAATTTTATTATTTATAAAATTATCTTGTACTAATTGTAATGTAAGATAATTAGCTAAGACATAATGATGAAATAACAAAAATGGAGTGGGACATATGGCCTTGCATCGGATGGAGATGTTGGAAGGAGGAGAAAGAGTGAGGTGCAGTGAAATTGGGCAGAGGACAGAGGAGAAGATGCTGAAGCAGTAGGGCGGCATGCTTTTCAAGACAAAGAAGGATGAGAAGTCCACCATGCCTAAGTGAAAATTTTTTCTCCCTTCACCCAATGATGCACTGTAGTAGGTTGTCTTCTTTTTTCTTTTTAATGAAGGAAAAAACATTTTTTTGTGTGTAAAATTTAAATAATTAATTGTGTCGTCTTGATTAAATTGGATATAAGTAGAATTGTGTCAAATTTAAATTAGTTAGAGGGATCTTTTATAATATGACCAAAATATTTATTTTGAAATATAAAAAAATAGTATTTTAAAAGTAAAAGTAAAAGTCAACTGCACTAAATAAAAATCGGTAAATAAATATCAATAAATATAATATAATAATATCAATAAAATATTTACAAGTTATTAAGTATAAATAAACATTTAAATATAGATATAAATAAATGTATATTCAAGTGAATTAAGTATATCAAATAGAAGACAGCAAAATGCATATCAATAAAAGGTTCTCCTCGTGTAAATCTTTCTCATATGGCCATAATATACTCATAATCATTCAGATAGCCATTATTTGTAACCGAATATTGCTTCTTCTTCCAGGGCATTTACCAATCTAAAACTCTTCTGGCAGTGAATCTAATGGTACCCAAATCTCTACCAAAAAATTATAGAGAAACCTGAAAAAATGGAAGAGGACGACAACTCGATTCCGACCAATCTTGTTTTTTGGCGGACGAATGGCGACTACCATAACTCATCTTCATATTCGGTAGGCCTATCATCCGTTGGTTCTTAGATAAACTGTTTTTGCCAATAGGGAAAATCGTAGAAAAACCTCAAATTGTTTGTCATTTTTTTACCAGTGTGAAAATAAATTATATGAATCATTCGTTGCAATAAATCGACTCAAATTTAAAACACAAAAAATAATTTGACTAAACACAAATAATTTTTAATATTATGTAAATATTTTTTTAAAAAAAAATTCTCTTGTTGGCGACTAGACTCAGCCGCCTCTACGATAATTACTGAAAAATTTAATCCTACACAAATGAAAAGGGAAGAGAATATTTTGAGAACATTGACAATTGAAAAGTTCAAATATTTGGGTTGTTAATGTAGATAAATTTCCCCAGCATGCATCTGTACATTTGCTTTTTATAATCAAGCATCAGAACTTTCTTAGTGTGGTATACTCTAATTCTTCAGGTTTTCCCGAGTTGAGCATGGCTTTCAATTCTAATTTAATTTATACGGCAATGAGGAATTCTCGCGAATTTGACTACTTAAATTTGAGGTGTTTTTGGCTAGAGTACGATGAGATTATTGATATGACATGCTATGTAAGACTATTGAATACGAATTAATTGAGTTTCATCATGTTTGTTCCAGCTCGCTAACTGAAGCATTTGAGTTTCAACATGTTTGTTTCTCTTTCTTTGAAATTCATCCTCTTCTGCCTCCTTCAGATGCAGCTGAGCCTCTATACAGTCTCCGCTCGAGGGAATCAAACAGATTATCTTGCCTTGATGGCATTGAAATCCGATATCTTGTATGACCCTCAAAATCTAACCAGCTCATGGAATCAGTCCATCCATTTCTGCTATTGGGAAGGAATCACATGCGGCCGCAAACACAGAAGAGTGACCGTTCTTCATCTCCCCTCCAAAGGGCTAGTGGGTTCTTTGTCTCCTTACATAGGAAACATGAGTTTCCTAAGGCAGATTTTTCTTCCAAACAACACTATGCAAGGTGAAATCCCAAGTGAACTAGGCAATCTATTCAGGCTAAGAGTTCTTGATCTTGGCATCAACTCCTTTGAAGGGAAAATCCCACCCACCCTGTCCAATTGCTCTAATCTTTTGTCCCTTCAGTTATCACAAAACAAACTCGTAGGAAATATTCCGCTTCAGCTTTCCACACTGTTTAAGCTTACTTTACTTGAGATTCAATTTAATTTCTTGAGTGGAATCATTCCACCTTCTATTGGAAACCTTACTTCATTGGAACAATTGTCTGTTGTAGGAAATTTGTTGATCGGAACTCTTCCGGATACGCTTGGCCAACTCAAGCACGTATCAGTGTTTTATTTCGGTGGCAATAAACTCTCCGGTACAATTCCCTCCTCCTTTTATAATATGTCATCCCTCTCGCGGTTTTCCTTTGCTCAAAATCAAATGCAGGGAAGTCTTCAATCAAATATAGGCATACTGCTTCCTCAACTGGAGGCAATACAAATATGGGGAAACAATTTTAGCGGTCCAATTCCATTTTCACTAGCCAATGCCACGGAACTTGAGTACATCGATTTCTCAAGTAATGGCTTCACCGGAAAAGTAGAATTTCACTTCGCAGGCTTGAACAAACTTAGTCATTTGGACTTGTATGCAAATAATCTTGGAACCAAAGAAGGTGATGATTTGAATTTTATTGCTTCTTTGCTCAACTGTAGCTATTTGACATTTCTCCAAATGTCTGCCAATAGGCTGAAGGGAGTTTTGCCTAAATTGAAAGGTAATGTATCTTCACCTCTTCAAGTTCTATCAATTGGGTTCAACCAAATAGATGGAGACCTCCCTCAATGGATTTTTACCCTTGTTAACCTAACTATAATATGGCTACAAGTTAACCAAATTGGTGGTTCTATCCCCATGGAAATTGGTAACCTTGGAAAATTACAGAACCTATATCTTGACCGTAACCAATTATCCGGACCACTTCCATCATCCATAGCCAACCTCGCATCTTTGACAGAACTTCGACTGGCTGTTAATAATTTTCGTACTACAATCCCTTCTAGTGTGAATTGGCAAAACCTGCTTATCCTAGATCTTGCTGAAGCCAACCTGATTGGTTCAATTCCTAACCAACTTTTCTCCGTCCCTACCAAGTTATTTGAAATAGATTTATCTCTAAACAATTTTGAAGGACCACTCCCTTCAGAAATTGGCAATTTAATACATTTGAATATATTTGATGCTTCTGAGAGCAACTTGAGTGGTGCGATTCCAAACGAACTCGGTTACTGCGAGAGCCTTGTGACCATCTACTTGACCGGTAATAATTTTCAGGGTACAATACCTCCTTCTTTTGCTTCATTGAGAGGACTTCAATACTTGGACCTATCTCGAAATAATTTGTCTGGAAAAATTCCCCAATATCTAGAGACATTTTCACTACAATATTTGAATTTATCTTTCAATAATTTTGAGGGAGAAGTTCCAGTAAAAGGTGTTTTTGCCAATGCCACTGCAATATTTGTTGAAGGTAACGATAGACTATGTGGAGGCATATCAGAACTTAAGCTGCCAAGATGCATAACTACGGAGTCAAAGAGCAAAGTGCGGCATGTTGTCATAATTCTTACAACTGCAATATCCAGCTTACTTTTTCTTATCATCTTATTAATCTTTCTATATTGCAAATATCGAAGGAAGAATGGAAGAGGTAGACGTGCGAGTGGCATGTTATTAAAAACATTTCGAAAGGTTTCATATGGCATGATCCTAAAGGCAACAAACGGGTTTTCAAATGAGAACTTACTTGGTATGGGAAGCTTTGGTTCTGTTTATAAAGGAAATCTTGAGGAGAACGGACCATCCATTGCTGTGAAAGTACTCAATCTTCAACAACGAGGTGCCTCCAAGAGTTTTATGGCTGAATGCAAAGTCTTACAGAATGTGCGCCATAGAAACCTTGTAAGCATCATAACTTCTTGCTCGAGTGTTGACTTTCAGGGGAATGATTTTAAAGCACTTGTTTATGAATATATGTCAAATGGAAACCTCGAGAAGTGGTTGCATCCAAGTGAAGAAATACTTAATGCCCCGTTGGGACAGAGGAAACTAAAACTTCTTGAAAGAATGGACATTGGCATAGGTGTTGCGAATGCACTTGATTATCTTCACAATGATTGCCATGAGCCGATCATTCATTGTGATCTAAAGCCAAATAACATTCTTCTTGACAATGATATGGTTGCTCACATTGGAGACTTTGGTCTAGCCAAATTTTTGCCTGAGATAATGAATCCTACTCAAAGTAGTTCTATAGGCATAAGAGGAACATTTGGCTACACAGCTCCAGGTAGTTATTATCTTTTTGTTTGATATCTTTGTTCATTCACCTTCAAATACTTTCTCATTCTAATTCTTTCATAATTTTTTTCAGAATATGGTCTCGGAAGTGATCCTTCCACATCTGGAGATGTTTATAGCCTTGGCATCCTTTTGCTAGAGATGGTGACTGGAAAGAAACCCACCGATACCATTTTTGTAGATGGTCATAACCTCCACTTATTTTCTAAAAGGGCATTATCTCATAATGTGTCGGAGATTGTAGACTCAGTTCTCTTAGAGGAAGATGATGGTGCAACTGAAGCAAGAAAAGTTGATT
Source organism: Croton setiger (assembly GCA_948099555.1). NCBI lineage: Eukaryota > Viridiplantae > Streptophyta > Magnoliopsida > Malpighiales > Euphorbiaceae > Croton > Croton setiger. Next base: position 59,119 of record CANUEY010241158.1, read on the forward strand.
GCTTAATTGGTATGATTAAGGTTGGCGTCTCATGCTCTATGGAGTTTCCTCGAGAAAGAATGAAGATAAAGAATGCAGTCAATGAGTTGGTTTCGATTCGAAATACTTACGTGCAAAGTATAAGAACAAGGCCATCCAATTTCACACCGAGTAACTACTTTAAGTCTTTTACTCTAAAATGTTTGCAAGATTTAAGAATAATGAGGTTACTTTCTCTTTGTATTAACGAAAAATCTACTAACTTGATGTTATTTTCACCATATTGCAGGGCAATGAATGTGTTTGGAAGCGAATGAAAAAGTTACTGGTGATTTTATCTATCTGTATTACTGTTATTAAAGCATGTACTGTGAAAATAGAATTATTGAATTGTTAAAATAAAATGATAGAATGTTCCAAGTTCTCAACCTCATCATTTATTTGATATATTTTCCCAGAAGTTATATATTCTTGATTATAACAATTTGCGATCCAATTGAAAATTTGATTCAGAAATTTTAATTTAATTCAGAATCTTTTTAATCTATAATGTAAAACTGACATTCAACCTTGTAAAGACTTTCCCATATACTATACCAAGAAGAAAAGGTTTCTAATTTAACTAAACTAGCAATACAGTTAATTTTAAAAATTCACAATTTATTGTTATCCTATATATATGAGTAGTTCAAGAACTAGAAACCAAGCCTTCCATTACCCTTTCGAAAGATGGATTAGTAAGACTATAACCTCCATCAATCACCATATTCAATCCACTTACGTACTTAGACTCATCGCTCCCCAAATAAACAACTGCTTGTGCTACATCTTCCGCTTCCATAACTGCATTTTTCAAGTTCCCAGACTCAGATATCAATTCTTCGATCTTCATCTTTTCCATTTCCATTATCCCTGTAAATTGCCTAAACACTGGAGTTACAACAGCAAATGGGGAAACACAATTGACTCTAATCCCATATTGACCCAATTCTACACTAAGATTTTTAGCCCAACCAACTACAGCATGCTTTGATGCAGCATAAATATGCACACCCTTAGTGCAAGAAACTGAAAGACTACTTGCAGTGAAAATAATACTACCTTTCTTTGCAGGAATCATAATTCTAGCAGCGTGTTTGGCTACTAAGAAAGCACCAAATACATTAACATCAAATACCCTTTTGAAATCCTCATTCTTTATGTCAATTACTGATTCAAAACTACCTGCAACGCCCGCATTGCTGAATACAATATCAAGCTTTCCATACCTGGAAACGGCGAAATCCACTGCATTTTGTACATCAGAATCACATGTTACGTCACAATGAACATAACACAGAGTTACGTCGTCGTTTGAGTTGAGTTCTTGACAGAGGGAGTGGCCTATACTATCTTGAATATCTGCAATTATTACCTTTGCTCCTTGTTTAAGAAATAATCTTACCGTAGATTCGCCGATTCCGCTGGCTCCTCCGGTTATCAAAGCTACCTTCCCTTCAAGTCTGCAAGATTTTGGAGTATTATTTGAGCTCATTTTCTGTGAATATTGAAGTTAATAAATTGGAATTTGGTGATCCGTGATACTTATTTGAGCTTATAAATCGGAATATTTTGAGTTCTAATTCACAATTTATGGACTGCAATACTTTGTATTTTTAAGATGAGAAAATCTACTGGGAACTCTTCCTGTCCACAATTTCTCCTGACTGTTTTATCTTTTAAGATGAGAAAATCTACTGGGAACTCTTCCAGTCCACAATTTCTCCTGACTATTTTATCTTTTAAGATGGGAAAAAAAATATGAATTTTAATTGAAATTTGAGGAAAAAATTAATTGAATTGTAATTGAAATAAAAAATTGTAACAAAAATAAAATTGTAAGACAATAAATATAATAATTACAAAAAGCAATATTTTTATTTATTGATAAAATTTACATAGAATTTAATTGATTAGAATGAAATTGAACAATTAATTTTGTAAATAAATTTTTTATTTAAAAAAAATTGCTTATGTGTTTTTTTTGGAGTAAAGAAAAATCAAAACTCACGTATTTCTATTTGTGAACTTAATTTTTGGCGGGAAAAGCTTTCGGTAACTTCGGAACTTTTATCTGAGGAAGAAGTTCAAGAATTTCATTTTTGTGCATCGGCCGTCGCCCAATCGCCGATACACACTTGGGCTTCCAGATTGTTTGCTCTTAATTTAGTCATCTTTTTGGAAAGCAGTAGGTCACTGACACTGAATGCTTGCTCCACTGCAACAGTTGATACCGGCGCTGTCAACACTTCTTTATCGATTTTCGCCATAAGTGGGAATATATCTTCATATCTATTCCACCACTCCAAAATATTGAAATTTACTTGAAAATTCAAACTCTGTGGACAGATATTTGTCAAGTTCTGGATAGAAACTTGCACCGATCCCCCTCGGCCTTTTTTTACGTTGTGAATAAATAAGAGACATTTTATTTTGAAAGGGGTCCCACCCGATCTGGCGGGAGTAAAACTTCCGCCAACATTAGTAGTAGTAGCTGAAGCGTTATTTGCAAAAAATTCAGGAAATAAATCATTTACTGTTTGTCTAGTTTCATTAATTAAACTATAAACATTTATCATTTCATCTAAAGACAAATTCAAATTATCGTAATAAACATTTAAAATTGTTTCTAATACATCTAATTTACACCTTGGATCAAACACAATAGCAAATAAAAATAAATTAGGAATAATTTTAAAATAATGTAACCATTTATTTTCATTCCTTCCACACAATCTTTTAAATTAATGTCATGTTCAAACATTTGCAACCTATCAACTATATTAGTACTACATTAAAAAAAAAATATGAGATGTGGATTTATACACATGGTTAAATATATTAGTTGCATCATTAGAAACTTTCAATAAATTAATAATTTTTGAACATATTTCCATGATTGTGGATAAATCACAATATCGTGATTTTCCTGAGAATTGTAAAATGCACACAATATATTTTTATATTCGTAAGATTGAGCTAATAAAGTGTAGGTGGAATTCCACTTGTTCACAACATCACGTCTAAATTTTGTTGGAGTCAAATTATTAGTTTTACAAAATCTAAACCAATTTTTCATAAATTTATTATATGAGTATAAATGTTTAATTGCATTTTTTATGGGTGCAATATGAACTTCTATAAATTTCAAACCATTTTGAATACACAAATTCAAAACATGACATGCATATCTAATATGAAAAATTTTACCACCAACATTTGGTTGTCATAGTTTTTTTAATTGATGTATAGATACAGTGTTTGATGCACCAAATGAGACAGTTAAAATTTTTTTAACAAATTTATATTCATTTAAAATATTATGAATTATTTTATATATATTTGCGGCAGTATGCTTTTCGTCAAAAGGACGAAAGACGATTATTCTTTTTTGCAACTGTCATGAATTATCAATATAATGCACTGTTAAACCTATGTACGAATGGTTGTGCCAATTATCTGTCCAAATATTGAAACAGATAGAGATACGTTCATCCATTGCAGCAAATCCATTATCTGTCCAAATATTGAAACAAATAGAGATACGTTCATCCATTGCAGCAAATCCATTATCTGTCCAAATATTGAAACAGATAGAGATACGTTCATCCATTGCAACAAATTGAGCAATTAATAATTTTTTTCTTTTCTTAAACAAAGTTAAAATATTTTATTTAGTAGTATTTCTAACAACAGTTTTAGCAAGTGAATTAACATATGATTTTAAAAATTTAATGAAACCACATTTTTCACCAAAAGAAAAAGACAATTTTTCAACACGTATAAATTCAGCTAATCCTTATCATTAAATTTAAAAATAGAATTTTTAGAAATCGCGTACCAGGATATTTGTGCTTGGGTTCTTTTTTAACCGAATAAATTCTGTCAGATGCTTTTGCTCCATGTGCCGCTTTATCGTTTCATATCCTCCGCCGATTTTCCATTTGTACCGTGTGTTACAATATTTGCAAACTTAAACGTATTCGGAATTTCCGACGGACTCTCGTCGTTTGTGTGCTTTTGCGATATATATTATTATTGTGTCACAACTTTTTCCTCCGATTGAATTTTGGGACTATAAAATAATTTTTTTAAAAAAAAATTGTTAGTTTATAAATAATAACATGCTAAAGGCATTAAATTAAGTAGACACAAAAAATTAATTCAAAAAAAGATGTTAGTATAATAAAAATTAGATGATTAAACGTTACGTCAACAAAAATTATGTAGGCGAACAATTAAATACTTCTTGCTATGAGAAAATAAATTAAGAAAATAAAATAATGTTACTAAAAAAATAAATACGTGAATAAATATTACGTAAGGAAGAAAAAAAATAAGCAATTTTAAAAAAAAAAAATTAAGTAAAATAATACTGTATTTGTTGGGATGGTGGTGGTGTTGGTGGTGGCGTCGGCATGTCAGTTTAAAAGATTTTGTTGCGACTCCTCAGTTGTAAAATTTTCAAAATAGGTAAGAGAATTTATGGGCACCCCCGATGAATATTTGTACTCTTGTTGGATCAACCGAATAATCAAATAAATTTTGAATTATCCGGTCTCCAACTTCTTGAATTTCGGGTTCCTTACCTCTTCCTCCGGCAGCACTTGATCCGATTTGATACATTTTTTATTATTTTTTAAATGAACAAGATAACTAATATAATTTGGTGGAAAAAAAGAAATTAAACAAAGTAATGGTGGTGTAAAAAAATTAAGCAGAGTAGTGGTGTAAAAAAATAAGTAGAGTAATAGCGTAAATTAAGCACTAAAAGAATTAATTGAATTTTTTTAGAGAGTATGAGATGTAGAGAATGTGAGCAAAGTGTGAAAAAAAATTTGCTCCCCCCTCTTTCAATTTATAGAGAAATCTTAAATTTCATTGGACACAAAATATCCTAAAAAAATACCCATTTTTTACTGTTGGTAAGAGTAAAATTGTCCAAAATTCAAATTTGAAAATCCCCCCAAAATCATTTAAAATCTGCCAAATTTTTTTCACCACCGAGCTGAGCTCGCCGAGCTGAGCTCGCCGAGCCTAAGAACACAACCAAGGGGACACCCGCAGCAGGGGAGTTGCTAGGCCCAGCGGTTTAACAGATATACGCCACAGCTTCTTTGCGCCTGGAAGCGGCTCACTAAGCCAGCCCGCAACTTCGGCCCGCCGGGCGCATTCTGCACAGGCTTGCCATGCCTCTAACTCAGGTCCGCCGGTTTGAACCGTGGTTCAAACCGGCAGTTAACCGCTATTTCAAATTTTCAAATTATTTCCAGTTAACCAGTGGTTCAGTTGGACTGTTCGGGCAAGTCAAATATGGTTCACGGTTCATGGCGGTTCACGGTTCAAAAATATGTTGAACCTTAACCGAACCGTCGACCGACCGGTTACGGTTTCGGTTCGACCAGTCACGGTTCAAGGGCGGGTCGTGCCCGTTAGGCAACGGGCTAAACCTGGCAGGCCTAGCAGGCCTTGTCTAGAATAAAGAGTACCATCCTTACTAAGCTTGTCGGATGGACACGCTAGAGTGTTAACAGAGGAACGCTTGATTAAATCAAAAGCATATTTTTGTTAAGAAATTATCAAAAATTCTTCAATGCCAAGAAATTATGAGAGTCTGCCAAGATCTCGCACTACAAAGTGATTTTGTAATACTTACACCAAAAAGTGTATGCGATCCGAGTTTGAACCAAGCACTAATATGTCATTAACATATATAAAAAAGAATAATTTATCAACACCTATATGATTAAAAAATAGAGAGGGATCTATCTTAAAACCCAATAAACCATTGGCAATAACACATCCGTGAGTCTTTTATTTCACATGCGTGTTTAAGGCCATACAAGAATCGCTTCAAATGACACACATAATCTTTCCTTGTAGAATCCACAAAACCTTATGGTTGAGCCATAAAGACATCTTTTTTAAGATCTCCATGCAAAAATACATTAGAAATGTCTTTCACATCCCATTTTTAAGCTACTGCAATGGAAAGCAATAATCTAACCTTAGTATCTCCAAAATTAACTGCAAAATGTTGTGTATACCCTTTTGCTACTAGATGAGCCTTGTAACAATTAATTGTACCATCAGGTTTCAGTTTAGTCTTATAAATCCAGCGACACCCAACAACATTTTGCTTTGATGATGTTGGAACTAATGTCCATATGTCATTAACCATAAGGGAATCGTATTCAGTAACCATAGCATCTCACCAGTGCTTGTGCTTAGCCGCAGAAGTTTAAGACAAAGGATCACTTGAAACAACCATTGAAAAAGAAGCAGGTTGCTTGGGTTGTAAAGAACCTGTTTGTTAGAGCATCACTTGCATTAGTAGTTTCAGATTTCTACTGTAGTTCGAGTATCCATTTTTCAGTTGGTTTTATATCTATTATGTTTTCTTTTTTCGTTGGTTTTAATGTAGCGGAAATTTGTTTTTTTTTTTTCTCATAAAAGGGATAATTTTGTGTCTGTTGTACTTTTATCATATTAATAATAATAACTTAAAAAGAGTTAAAAAATATTTTAATTTTCAGCAAAAGTCTAACTTTATATTAGAAACAGAATCATACAGATATGTTTTGAATGACTATCAAAGAAAAATTATTACGTTTCAAAATAAAATGAAATGAATTGACGTTATTATTTATTATTAATACATATCGATGAATAAAATATATTTAAAAAAATATTAAATTATAAAAACCTAAAAAAAGTGTTACTAAAGAAATATTTTGTAGTTATTGGATGGTAAAATATTTTATACTTATTCAATGGTAAACCTCAGGGGCGATCAATCCAGTTTGGATTCGAGCAAAGTAGAACCGCTAAGGATGATAAATTTTTCTTTACTAAATTTTGATATAAATTCATTTTTAAAAATTGAACTCGAAATATTTGTTTAAGTTCCTCGTATAAGTAGAAAAATAAAATAACTCAAGAACATAAAATACGTGGAGACTTCGATCATGAAAGCAAAAAAATACAAAGAAGATCGTTAAAATAAATTTAAAAAAAAAAGGAAAAGAAAAAAAATGGAAGCATATGTGAAGCATGTTGGAGAGAGCAAATTAACTTTGATACCATGTTAAAATTGCAACTTAGTACAAATACTCTTAACTTTTCATTAACATGAGGTAAAAGTACAAAACAGTCCCTAAAAACCCAAACCATTGCTCCTAATACAATGTTTGTACCCCGCCGAAGCTCCGCTGCCACTTGGAGCTAAGCAACCAGAACAGAAAATTGTTTAGAATTGATAAACTGAAAGAATAAAAAAGTTGTGCAACCAAAACGGAAAAATGGCTAAAGTTGAGAAACCAAAAATGTAATTATCCCAAAGAGCAATAGATGTGGACAGTGCAGTGTTGTGGGTTTTCTGTTTGAGTCATGAGTATGCACGTGTGATGTAATTCAAAAGTCGCAGATCTCAATGTCCGAGCAAACAAAGACAAACTACTGTATCAAAGTTTGGATTTTTATTTACATTTGAATCTCTCCTACTCTATCCTATAATTTTCTTTTCTTCGTCGGACCCATCCACTTTATTTTCTTTTTCTACAAAATATTTTAGTGAGAAGAACCTTTTAAATTTTTTTTTACACAGTCATTTTTAACACACTCAAGAGAGGGATACATTTTACAATTATGGAGCTTTAAACCAGCAAACTCTGTCTCTGCATGCTAAATCTCTCGCCATGCTAGACTCGTTCTCCAAAAAATCTTTTAATTAATTATTTATTACTTTTTTTTTAATTTAAAAGAAACAGTTTAATTATTCAATAATGCAAAAGCCTTTGAGGGAGATTTTGAAGAATTTTGGCTTTTATTTTATTTTATTTTTTTTAATTGTTGCATCAATCGTCTTTACCAAATTCTAAAACTAAATGTCTAATTTTTAGATTGTATACTAAATAAAGTAGAAAAAATTTTATATTGTTAAATTTATAATTGTGTTTAAAATATAAAATAAATCAAAATCTACTATATTTGATTTCAGAAATCTATACAGATTGTTGAATTAATTACTTAAAAAAATAAAAAAAAATGGTGAAAAATATAAAAACTCTAGCCGTGCTCTTAATTAGTTTAACATGTAAATATAAATAATGAAAATGAAAGAAAACGAAAAAAGGGAAAAGCAACTGGCAAAGGAAGCCAAAAGAACCATTCAGCTGTATAAAAAACGTTAAACGTGATTATTGGTGTAGTGGGGGCCAAGAAGGGTCAAAGTAGCGTCCAACTGCAGTCCTAAGTGGCCACAGCTGTGTTTCAGTTTCTTCTCCGACATGTCCCTCAAAGATCGCACTGTAAGTATCATCATCATCATCATCTCAAATGCCTAAATCCAACGGCTACCTAACCTTCTTCCTAGTTATTCTATTCTAGGAGCTTTCCCATTCTATTTATTATGGAATCCTTATTATTGTCGTTTTCTAGCCAACTATCTCTAATCCTTTGGTTACTAATTTTTCAAAATAAAATACTCATTTCTACTTTATTGATTAATAAGAAATTTCATAATCTCCTTAACTATTATCATTGGTTCTATTGGTAGGCTAACTACCAATGAAGTGGAATCGATAATCAATTAATATAAAATAAAATAAAAAGTGGAGTTTGAAATTCCCTGCATTTGAATTTGAATTTTATTGTTAGCTTTTTATCATATATTTGAAATTAAATTTCATACAAATCCATAATATAGTAGAATTTTAGAGGTTAAAACAGAAAATAGATTTGAATTTCACATGAGTTAAAATCACACTTTAAAAAAAAATTATGCATAATTTCACATAAGAAATATTTCTAAGGAAATGAGTTTGGTTTGCTTGATTCCACAGTATGTTGAATTATTTAATAAAAAATAATATTAATTTATTATAAATATCAATGCAATAAATATTTTTAAATAAAAATAAACATAAAATAGTATTTATCAATAATTATTAACTTATAAAGTAAAGTTTGGCAACAAAAATTGATTTTCCTAATTTTCAAGAAAATTTGCAAATAAAATGCTTAACTTTTCGGCTATTTAACTAATTCATAAGAAATTGAACTTTTTATTTACTGTTAATCAAATGATATTTGAAAGATTTTTAATGTAGATGTGAAAACCACACCAGAAAATTTTTTGATGCAATCAAACAAACACACATGATATATACTTGTACTAAAATTACAGTAATTTTAACAAAATATATAGACACTAATGTTCCTTGACTCAAACCAAACATTTCCATGTTACTTTATAAAAAAAATTAATAATTGTTTAAAAAATAGGATAGATTAATTTCTGACAAAACACTTATTATTGTGAAAAAAAAGGATGTGGAATTTTAAAAAAAAAAAATTGCAATTAATTGATATATTAAATTTTTAAAATACTTATAAGGATTAAGGAAAACCAATAAAACAATAAATCGAAATGGAAAATAAATAAATAAATAAATGTTGATAGGGATAAAAATAAAAGAGTTATTAATTGAGAGAGAGAGAGCCATGGGAAAACGCAAGCGCTGAAGTAGAAAACGACAAAGAGATGGAATAATTTTTGACAGAGATGCGCTTTGCTGGCAAATAGCAAGTGTACGTGCGCAGTGAGAGCCAGCTCACCCCACTCTACCAATCCGCCCCACGCATGCCCATGCCTTATCTAACTCTTCCCTCGCTATCTTCTCCTATCCCCACTATTATAATAACTCCCCGTGAGCTCACCGTTGTCAACCCTACATCCTGATTAAATATTATTACATAACCTTTTGGTCCGAAATTAAGCACAAAAATTTCATTATGTTATTGTTACAAAGTTATAAAATTGGTATGAAGATAAAGATAGTGTGTAATTGTTGCATAAAGAAAAGGTTGGTAATGTATTAAAAAAATGTTTTAACTAATATAGGTGATCCATGACAACAATTAGATTCTTCCTTATAACAACTCCATTAACATTTATTTAATTCATTCTTTAAGTGGCTGTTTGAATTTATGAAATTTTAAATCTTTCCTGCTACATGTAGTAATTGTAAATTCAATATATGCTTAAGTTTCATGTTTTGGTTAAAAAAGAAACTATAAATTTTAAATATATTACTTTATATGGAATTAGAATATATTATTCAAATAAAATACAATAATTCATATTGTTAATAAACTGACAAAATTGAGGTCATAATGAAATAATTCCATATACTGTGGTTTTTTTTTTCAAACCAAATAACTGAAATGAATCAATTAATGAAAAATCTCAATTTCATCATTTTAGGTCGGTCAAAACAAATATTAGAAAAAATTAAATTAAAGATCCAATTAGCTACTCAACCAATAGCTGAAATAAAAGTCACTGATTCATAAGAGTGTTTTATAAAATTTAATAGCAACAATTATTAGAATATAAATTTTACTAATACAATTATTATAATTATATATATAATACATATTATATTAATTTTTTAAGTGACTTTATTTATTTAGAGAATAATAAGAATTAAAATAAAAATAATATGAAATATTAATTTAAATTAAAAAATAAATTTATTTTTACAATTATTAATCAAATTTAATTGGAATTACTAATGCTCCATGTAATAAATGTATATTAATTGTCGTTTATAATGTTCATTTGGTATAGTTGGCACAATCTCTCTGTAACTGAATAAGATTCCAAATTCAATTTCTTTTTGTCTTAGAAATTCTAGATTTTAATAAAATTTAGAAATTCTAGATTTTAATAAAATTTAGAAGTGATTTTTTTTTATTTTTTGCGATTTCAAATTTAGAAATTTATTAGACAATTTTTAAAATAAAAAACTAATACTAATATAAACCAAATAATATAAACTAAATTAATACTAATATTTATAATTTCAGTGCAATAACTACCATTTCTTAATATTAAAGACATGTTAGTTGAGACATTTATTTAAGAATAGAGAGAGTAGTTAGTTTTAATACATGGTTAGTTTAATAAAGATAAACTATATTTCATCCGTCCCCAAGAGAAGTAGCCCAACATTCATTTCTATTATATTGAAATTATAATATTTAATAGATAAAAATATAAATATTCGTTTAATTTAAATATTAACAGTTATTATGCATCTGAATTTTTTCAATTATGCGGAGGTAGAAAAAAAAAATTACTTCCAAATTTTTAAAATCTATAATTATAACATTTATTTTGAAAAAAAATAAATGAAAACTAACACATTGTTTCAATGATATTCCAAATAACATTTTAATATTTGCAAGACTAATTTACCACTTGAGTAATAAACAACGTAAAAAATAAATATATTGGTAAACAAATTGTACAGAGTAGTAAATAGATAAACAAGTAAATACATAAATTATAAATAAAAATAAAACATAACATATTTCATTATTTTGTTGGTCAATGTTATGTAAATTGATAGTCTTCATAATTTTTTGAAAGTAAATTAATATATATAATAATCAAATACTTAAAATTAAATATGCAATTAACTTTGCCACACGTATCAGCTGAACAAATATGCTAATCTAAATATAATAAACTTATATGGAATTAAGAAATTTAAAAAATAAAAGATAAATTGGCAATAATTCCGGAAGGAGGACAGGTCACAATTTTTAGATGAATATAACTCTATTATGCAAATATTGATTTTTTCTAAAAAAGGTAAAGTTGAGAAAAAGATAACATTTTATGCTCAAAGGAAATATACAAAAATCTTTGCAAAGCACTTAATAATTAAAGAATATTCTTCCTTTAATACATTTGTCTCTCTACCTGTTTATTTCCTATTAACATCACTTAGAATCTCCATAATCAAAGGTTACTATTTAATTTACTCTCACAAGCTTTCTTTAATTACTCAAGCAAACAGATCACACAACTTTAATCTGAGCTTGTCCTTACTATAGCATTTCCCGTATCCAAAAATACCCAGCTAATGTTACAGCCTGTTTCACTCTCATCTCTTTCTCTTCCTTCTTTCTTTCCAATAGCTAAACACTATATATCTTCCTCATCTCAAAACTCCTCTCTCTCCCTTTCTTCAGCAATCGAAACCACCATAATACCTCCGGCAACGGCGAAGCAACCTTCTTTTTCTTCTTTACGTCAATAAAAGAGATTTAAACAAGAATGGATCCGTGCCCTTTTGTACGGATCTTGATAGGTAACTTGGCGATTAAGTTTTCCTACAATTCAAAAACTGTGAGTTCATGTTATTGTAAGATTAAGCTCAAGGATTTCCCATCCAAACAAGCCGCGGTACCTATCATAGACCCAAATCAACCTCAACAGAGCCAAAATCAAGAGACAAATTACTTATCCAGTTCACTTGCGGCTTGTTTCAATCTCGACAAGACCCAGATCGATAAAGTATTGGCTTCTAAAAAACCGAGGAATTTGAGTATCGAGATCTACAGCGGTGGCGATGGGGTTGTGTGCGGCGGTTGGTCCGATGGGAGACTTTTGGGGAAAATCACTGTTCCGTTGGATTTGAAAAAGGTTGAATCTAGGCCTTGCGTTATGCAAAATGGATGGATTGGAATCGGAGATAAAACGGAAATCTATTTAAGTGTTAGAGCTGAACCTGATCCGAGATATGTGTTTCAATTTGGTGGAGAACCAGAGTCTAGTCCTCAGATTTTTCAAGTGCAAGGAAGTATTAGACAGGCTGTTTTCACTTGCAAATTCAGTTTTAGGAATCCTGGAGATCGCAATTTGGGGAAAAGGTTGGTTTTTCATTAATTTTATACTGTTTGTCGATTACTTAACCATTTATATATTCTTATTTCTGTTTGGTTATTGAGAAAAAAAATTGATTTATATAGAAATAAGTAAATCTAGGATTGTTTTGATCTGTCAAGTCAAAGATTTGTAATTCTAAATCTTGATTTACTCCAATCCCGAAAACCGTTTCACTATTTGTTTCGGCGGTTATTGGATATTATTAAAATAAGTATTGTTGGATTGATTTTATGTAATTTTGATTTTTGAATATTTGTTATTGGTTCTGATTATTCAATCAAAATGCATTTTGCAGGCAATCAATATCAGAACAAAGCACATCAAGAACTTGGCTTGGAACTGAAAAGGACCAATCCGCAAAAGAGCGAAAAGGATGGACAATTACAATTCACGACCTATCAGGATCACCAGTTGCAATGGCATCCATGGTTACTCCATTTGTTCCATCTCCAGGTTCGGACCGGGTCAGCAAATCAAATCCCGGCGCCTGGTTAATTCTCCGGCCATCTCTCGGAACATGGAAGCCTTGGGGCCGATTAGAGGCGTGGCGGGAATATCCACACACCAATGAATTAGGATACCGATTTGAATTGATTCATGACACTGCCACTGCAACTCCGACTACTACTACTTTGGTCAATTCCTTTATAAGTACTAAAAATGGTGGCAAATTTACTATCGACACGACGGATAGTGTGAGTACTCCAGCTTCTAGCCCACATAGCAGCTGCGATTTTGGATCCGGTTCAGGTTCAGGTTCAGGATCCGGATCATGGTCCGGATCAGAATTTGGTGCAGGACTTTTCTCACAGTTCATGTATAGAGGATTTGTAATGTCGTCGACGGTGAAAGGAAGTCATAATTGGAGTAAGCCGGAAGTTGAGATCGGAATACAGCACGTGAATTGCACGGAAGATGCTGCCGCATTTGTGGCATTATCGGCAGCCATGGATCTAAGTATGGAAGCTTGTAGATTGTTTTCCCATAAGCTAAGGAAAGAGTTGAGGCCGCAGCAAAGTCAGAATTTTGTCGTTTGACCGTTTTGATAACTGATGAGTTGGATTCTTTTTGTTTTTTGGCTTATTACTAACAGCAGTTTTTGAGCTGGATTTGCTTTTTTATTAGAGTTTCTTGTACAGAGAGGAATGATTAGGCAAGGTTTATATACATAGTAGAAAATAGAATTTTATTTTTTTAAAATATAATTATTGTTCTTGTGCTATGTGCATTTAATTTATTTATTTTAATTTTTTTTTCTTTTGAGAATCCAATGTTTGGTGAGAAAGAATTAAGGGTTTTTAAAAGAATGGATTTAGAAGTAGAAGCTGTCATTTCAATATGTTTATAAAAATGTCAAACATAAGATTAATCGATGGTATTGAAAGCAACATTTCAAACTAGAATTGGTAAAAGGGAAAAATATTATTAGCATCCTACTTCGTCTTACTCTATTATGTTATGTTTAAATTTTGTTGAAAATTATTATTTAATCTCTATAAAATAATTTTTATCTTTTTTACAATTTTTTAATAATTATTATTATTATTATTATTATTATTATTATTATTATTATTATTATTATTATTAAAAATTGGAAAATAATAATAATAAACCATTTTTTTAAATCAAACTGAATTTTATTAAACCATCAAAACAACTATTCAAAACAATAACATTTGTAATTGAAAAATAAAACTTTTCTATTTAAACATGATCTTTAATCGATGGGGTAAGATAAAATGATGTAGAATTTGCATCTCCGTGCACATGATATATTCTCAATCTCAACTTTCAAATTTAAAACTCAATATCTAAAGAATTAAAAAGAGTAACAGTCTACTTAATAAGAATTTGGGAATCATACTATTGTACATAATTTAAATATTCCATTGCCACAACCACCTCAATCTCCGCCAACAATCACATAAAAACGTAGCTTGCAAAAATTATTTAATAGGTTGTTTTTAGCATTTCAATTTTGAACTAATTTATTTGTATTTTTTCTAGTAAAATCCATTCTTCTTGTACTTTAAATTCATTATATGTTAGTTATTTGAAAAATACATTTTGTTATTCATTTTCATATTAAATAAAGTTGTTTTTTAAAATAATTACAATTATTTGCATTTATTCACTGTTTAAATAAAAGAAATTTATTACAAAAACAACCACAAAATATAATAAGTTTAAATCATTATAAAAAAATGCAATTACTTTAAATATAATATATGATGGCAAATAGTATGTACACTAATAAAAAAGATTTTTAAATAATGTATGATGATGGTGAAAATTGGTGTACAAATTAAAAAGAATCTAAATCTTATTCTCTTGCATATTATTTTTATATTATTGTTTATTGTATTAAAATAAATAATTGTGATTTGAATTTAATTAATTAAATATTAAAAATAATTATAAAAAGATAACTTTAATCTAAATAATATAAATTTTATAAGGATATTTTTTATGAAATCAATAATATATGCCTATTTATTTTTATAAAATAGAATTAAGACTACGAATCTCATTGTGTATCCCTATTATTTACTTGTTTATTATTAACACCTTCGCATATTGCTATTAAGAGTCCACCAGGGAAAAAATAGTTTTAGGATTCTTACAATTTTATAATATATTAGAAATGAAATGTCACATTAAACTTAAATGATTAAAATTAAATTAAAATAATAAATTTAAGATTAAAAGAATAATAAGCTCAAAAAAAGTCAGATTTAGCCTTAAAAAATATAATAATAATAATAATAGCTCGTATTCTCATATTTGTGTTTTTATATATTTTAGAGATAGAAACAAGAAACCTGAAAATTTGAAAAAACAAAGGACCCAATTTTTGTTTGTCACTTTATGTAGTTGATCAAGTGAATTCAAATATAAGTAATATTTTGGACCTTTTGGTTTTCCCAAGTAGGGTAACAAATGTATATTTATGTGAAGAGACTACTTTTAGGAGTTTTTGGCTTTTTTTTTTTTTTTAAATAAAAATCATATGATAATTAGGAATTTATTTATTTTTTTTAAGGTTATTACCAAAATACACCAACAAATATATAGGTAGTATGTATATTATATTACCAACATGAAACATTGATTGATGCTTATAGCTAATGATCCAATCACAACAATAGGAAACAAGTTGTCATATGTTGAAATTGAGCTACTTATAAATTTGGATAACCAAATTTATATTAATATTTGGTTATCTAATTGGAGACACATAAAAATCAATATTTAAAATATTGTGAACTTAAAGCTACTTATAAATTTGGATAACCAAATCCATCTCCTTTAACGAACTTAAAGCTTCACGTACACCCAAAGCTGCTGCTCCCAAAATGGCTTTAGCTTAGTTTACTATGTATATATTTTTTCTATTGATTACAAAATTAAGAAACAATATATCACATAAAAATAAATGAATTAGCATTGAAGACTCCGAATTAAAAAAAAAAAAAAAAACATGAATTTAAATTTTGTTTGTTTATTATAGATGCCAATTTATTCATTTTGTGGTTTTCCAAAGTAGAGGGCGGTGCGGGTGATTGTTGGTGGGAAGCAAGGAATGAAGAATGATATTCCCTCCAATTTTACAAATGCCTCAAATCCATAACTGGCATCGAATGCGATTGATGATTTATGGTATTTGCTGACAACATTATTATGAATAAAATGAAATAATTTTTTTTTTTGGAAAATGATTAACTTTTACAATTACTTTTGTGAAATAATGTCTAAATTTAGATGGTGGACATAAAAAGATGCTGATTGAAATGTAGACAAACAAAGAGTGTTCGCATAACAATTTTTCGAATTTTTAATTGAAAATTTAGAGTTCGGATAACAAATATGCGAACTTAGGAATTCGGATAAACCATATCCGAATTCGTTGACCGCGCGCTTAAATTTGAAAAAATGAACACATGTTAGAGTCATACGAGTTCGGATAACATGTCTCCGAACTGAAATTTTTTAAAAAGGTTGATGAACAGTTGACATGTGTACAAATGTTGACAAAATTTACAGAAAATTAGTTATTATGCGAATTTCATGTCAATAAAAGAGACAGAAGAACTAGAACACCCATAGCAGTTTAAAAAAATAATTCTATAGTTTTATAAAAAGCATGTATTTTTTTCGTACTGTTTAAAAATATTTTCTGTCTAGATTTCATAACAATTGTTCCAAATGGCACTCTATTTCTGTTACATATATACTGGAGTAGTGCATATCCGCTTGTGGATAGCATAAATGGTTCGAACTACAGTCGCGCTGATGCAACAATATGCATCGAGACTCAGTTGTCTTTCGATCAACTTGTTGATCGGGTATGCAGAGTTTGTCAAGTGGATAGAAATGTAGTGCAACTGCATTTTATTATGGTATGGACATAATATAATGTCGTCAGTTGGTATATCATTATGCAGAACGATGAGATCGTTCTGTTCTTATACTTGTATGTATTCAACTGGCCGGAATTATACGTAACAAAAGAACAAATTTTCAATGTTTAAGTTGCTACTGTTTCTAAACTGTTCGTCGTAGAGGAAACAAACGGCGGTACACATAATATATTATAAAAACCCTATATATATATACATCATTAATATAATTTACAACAGTTGTCACATACTCTACTTTATATCATATAACATATACTTTTTTAAACCAAATAATTCACAGTGTCATAGTTATCAATAATTAATATAAACCTATTAAAAACAACTATACATATGGATGCAACAATGAGAAAGAGAGATCTTATACTTCAGCTACACTTCACGTTGTGACCTAACTCTGTCTGTTGCAGTAAGAACCTGAACCTAGCCTGTCATAGAGAAAAAAAACACAAGTATAAATAAAAATTCATTCCACGTAAGAAGCATAAATCGAAATTGAACTAAAAAACATAAAGGAAAACTCACCAATGATGTGTAGGCCTCAGCAAAGCCTATGTATCCTTGAGGTACAGGGACGTTCTTCTTGTCCTCTAGATTGTTGATGAACTGCACTACTGGTACCACGATATGTACTCATTAGACGCCTCTGTGCATCCAATATAATCCTTGATGAGCAGTGTATTTGATCGATCCTCACACCACGTGATGTAATGACTGGTGGAATATGCTCTAATCCTCGGTGTTTCGATAGATCCTCGTCAGTTTTATGGAGGCGTTGATGCTTATTCCTATCCAGCAGCAGAGTCTGATCAGGTATCCCTGCCGATTCCCGAACTGTTGAACCGCTTTGTTAGGGACATGAAGCTCAACCACCTCAATGAATATGAGCTGCCTAGTCCACATGTGCTGCCCGCTCTGTATTGCAATGGTAGGGCACGCAGTAGCTGGTCCAAGTACGACATCTACAAGAACTATCAAAGAAATATATATAGTATATTAGTGTGTCTTTCTGCAAAAAAAAAATGTAAACATGAAGCAAAAAAATAAGATTGGAAAAATACCTCACCGTCCGTCAAAACCGATAACTGGTCTTAATAACCTAGCAGATTATGGCTAATAATGTCTTGCAAATTTTTTCTTGTCCGCCACCTTCAAGAACAAGGAAATATAAGTATACTAGCAAATAAAACTAATAAAATACAACGGAGAGAGCTACATATCTACGCGAATAAGGACAACCATAAAACACTACAGGATGTCGGTCGGGTGTGTTGGTCGAAGTGTGGTGATCCTCTCCAAGTCCACACCTGTATACAATAAAATCGGATGGTGATTTAGTAACATATGTAGCATTTTTTTTAAAAAGGAAGTACTTGAATAAAAAAATTATCTGTAACAAAGCAGACACCCTCCAATATAATTGCATCCCGTGGCTGTTAGGCACAAATTTCGGTACAAATACGCCAGAACGGCACTCCTCCAACTATATTGTCGACATTCGGTGAAGTCAGCCAATGTCGGCACCAGAATCAAGCTCATGTTGTTCTTCGACGAATCGTAAAACAGAAATCCTCCCATTAACCACAACACGAAGCATCGAGCTCGCTGCTAGTAAACATGCTCTGGCAAGCCGTCCTTCACAGACGTCAATACATGTCCGCTGACGCAACGGAGCATGATCCAACTGCCCCTGATATCAGTGTCCTTAGGTGTGAAGCCCAAAAAATCCAAGCAATACTGACGCTATTCAATTAAGGGCCTTTGTAATCGGTTCGTTACAGCACGTCTGTCAACAGGCAGCCTAAGCATCATCTCCACGTCCTGTAGCGTGATGGTCGTCTCTCCGAAGGGCAAGTGGAAAGTGTACGTCTTTGGATGTCAACGCTCCGCCAGTGCAGAAAGAAGGGCCTAGTCATAATATATCCACCCAATCCTTTTGCACGCCACCGAAGCCTAGCTTGTCGATGTAGAATGGTGTCCTAGGATGACGTTAAGCTACTACCACATTTGCATGTCGCCTCGCCTAATACATAGCGGACTATCGTATCTCGCATTGCTTGCGAATACATGAATCAATCTGTGCTTCTGTTGAAGGAATAATAGATCACAATTAGCAGGCTCTTGATTTAACACACTTTGCTGCTGCAAACTAGAATAGTCTCCTTGCTTCATTACTGCAAGTTGTATTTGCAAATAATTTCTTAATTATTTTCTAATTCAAATTCCTTTTAAGTTATTATTAGCCAATTTATTTTTTAAAAAGGGTAAATTATTTATAGTTCCTTGAGGTTTTTCATAATATATTCTGGAATCCCTCTATTTTAGAAATTATATCATCGGGTCCCTCAAATTTAAAAAATTATACTATCAGGTCCTTCCGTCCAGAAACGACATTAGTCAACGATTTTGATTAAAATTTTTCAAAATGACAAAACTACCCTTTAGTTTATTTGAATCGAACCATGATTTATTTGAATCAGACCATCCTAATTAAACCTTATTTTTAAATCAAACCCTTATTATTATTATTATTATTATTATTATTATTATTATTATTATTATTATTATTATTTTAATTGTTAGGTTTAAGGTTTTATCTTCTTCTTCCCCTCTACTTTACCGCCGCCATCACCATCTCCTCCTCTACAGTCTACACCTCCAGAAATAAAAATCAAAACTTAAATCCAACACGAACCAATATTCATGATAATACAGAAACAATGGGGAAAAAGAAATCAATAAAGCAATTCTGTTTTCAACACAGGAGGCAAAATTAATCCAAACAGAAACTATTTACAACGATTTCCAAATCAAAAATCCCCTAATTCTAATTTTTCCCAATTTACAAAAAGTAAAATCCCTAAACTAAAGCCCCCAATTTCTAACTAGGAATCCTAAATTGGGATTTCCCCCAATTCATACAAACAGAAAACCCTAAGTTGAAATTTCTTTCTTCTCTCTGGTTTTCGAAGCACCAATCTCTCTCATCAGAAAACTTAAATGAAAAAGATGGTGGTGGCAGCGTTCTTTCTTTTCGTCTTCCGTTTTTCTTCTGCTTCCGTCAAGAGAAAATGGAAGTGAACAATTGAGCCAAACCGACTACAATCGCCACCTTCACTTGTCCTCTTTTAGGAATCGGACGGCTACTGGTGAATAAGAGGGTATATTTAGCAACTGGTGAAGAAGAAGAAGAAGACGGTGAGCGGCGGAAAAGCTAAAATGAAGACGGGTAGTTTTGTCATCTTGAAAATTTATAATCAAAATCATTGACTTTTTCAATTGATTAACGCCATTTCTGGACGGAATGACCTAATAGTATAATTTTTTAAACTTGAGGGATCCGATAATACAATTTTCAAAATAGAGGACCCCAGAGCATATTATGCAAAACCTCAGGAACCTATAAATAATTAACCCTTTTAAAAATATTCTTTAAAATAAAATATTTTTTTATTAATATTTTTTAAAATAATATTTTTTTGTTAATATTCTTAACTAATATACCTAAAAAATAAAGTAAATTAATTTCGGATACAAATTCTATCTAGCATACACATATTGTATTTTCACATATAAATTTTTTTCCTGCAAACAAAACTATTTTAAATATTATTACCATATATAATTTTTTTTAGCATAGAAATTTTTTTCTGCATACTGATATTGTTAACTAATTAACCAGCCAAAATATTATTGCGAATACAATCTCTATATCTCATACAAATGTTATTAACTACAAACTACTTAAAATATTATTTTACTTAACATGAGTATTATTTTAAATTAAAACTAAATTAAAAATTGATACAAATAATAAAAAATATACTAATATAAAAAGAGAGTTCAAATTCAAAAACACATTTTTTTTGTAGCAAAACGGGTAACTGAAGTAGTGAATTGCCGTTGAAAAACTCTGAATACTTTTGAATGGCCGGTGAGAAGGTTCGAAATTCGATGATAAGCGTTTGCTGGTAATCAGAATAGAAAACGGCGAAAGGAAACACAGCGTTATCCGAATAAGTGTTTGCATATTGCATATCCGAACTCTCAAATGACGATTAGGCTCGCATAAGCGTTATGTAAACTTACAGAACAAGCAACGTGTCCGTCATTGATTGGGTTCCATTTAAACACGCGCGCTAATTCATCATTAATGTAATTAAACACCTAGAGTTCACACGCCCGCTATCTGGACTTTATTTTTCAAATTAAAAAATATATATGTTTGTATATCTTTTTTCTGAACTTCCCTGATTCGAATAAAAGGTATGCCAACTTCATATAAGATGTCAACATTCAAATTTAACACTTTTTGGTAATTAATTCTATCTTTTACACATTGTATATTAAAAATTGTTACTCTCTTTCCACTTATATTTTATATGTTCCAATGAATTTGATCCAAGTGATAAGCGACTTGAATTCTCTTAAGAAAATCTTGAATTCGAGTGATATGCGTCGGTTCCAAATTAGCTGGGACAAAATCTCGAAACCCGCACGGACTTCCCAGAAAATATATACTATATATTTTATAGGGGTAATTACTATTGGGTCCCTGAGATTTGGCCTAATAGACTCGTAGGTCCCTCTATTTCTAAAATTGTATCAAATAGTCCCTAACTTTTGGAAATTGTACTCTGAGGTCCTTTGCCCGTTAGTCAACGGTTAAAGTCAACGTTTTTTTTTTTTCAAAATGACAAATCTACCCTTCAGACTATTTGAATCGAACCATTCTAACTAATTATTAAATCAAACCTGTGGGGCCCACTTACTATAAATATGAAAAATGACAACATTAAGGCTCGAACCAACAACCTTCAACAAGGTTGAATGCATGTTAACCAACTGCACCAAACACTTTTATTGTATTGGTGTGATGTGATAAAATTTTATTGTGTAAAGCACAACCATTCACCTTTTATGACTATAGCAATTATCTATTTTTTCAATTAAGATTTTATTAAATAATTA
>CANUEY010241263.1:0-60830 GCA_948099555.1 Croton setiger
TTTTTTATATACCTCTAGTGAAAAAGTCACATCTTTTTTTTTTTTGAAAATACATAATATATATATATATATATATATATATATATATATATATATATATATATATATATATATTTAAAAAAAGGGCACGTTTTCATTTGGCTAGGTATCCCATGTGGAAACTTTGGGTAAAATGGACCACCTAAATTACAAGATGACAAAGGTCTTTCATGGTATCTTCAAATGTTTCAGCAGTCCCCACGAAATTTCCACACCCTTTAAGTGAAAGGATAAAACTAAATGGACCCTGAAACTGACACCATCCTTTCCTAACAATTTTAATCCAAGTTGAGAGGAAAGAACTTGAGTTTAGAAAGGAAAGAAGCAGCCATAGGTTGTTATGTGGTAACCGACCACAGTGACATACTTCGGAAGCCAATAGATATACAACCAACTTGAAAAATACAAATCCCCATTAATTGTTTTTCATAGGATATAATAATGTCTATTGGACATGTAGCATGAATACAACAAGCTTTCAGAAAGCTACAATTTACCAACTTTAAGATAAAACCAGTATAGTATCGCAAATTACAACCTTTTTCTGTCCCTAATATTTCAATTTCAAACGATTATATGCAAGTGGACATTTGATTAGCCATCTTAAATATAACCAAAGCGAGAAATGGTGAAAATATAGAAGTTTACATTTATTTATATTCATCATGTATTGTTATGCAATAAATTATTCATTGATAGTGCAGTAATAAGATGCATGTTCTGAAGAAAGCAATTCTGGATACTGTCACTCATAAGTTACTTCACAGCAGTTAAAGTGAATGCTCCAAACAGTGGGGTGAAAGATAAAAAAAAAAGAGCATTCCATCCATCCCGTGTTGCTAATTATTTACCTTTTAACTTCTCATATCACCTTCCTTGTCCTTGGCTGTAATTATTTCATGCATTTCCCTTCTAATTAAATTTTCGTTTTATGTTTCGAAGGAGAAGAAAAAAATAATTGGACCAAACTTACTTTGGTCTGCCTGTTAAGGTTATCTAACCAAACCAGTGCTAAGCTTGTCGGCAAGAGCGCCTTTGTCAGTAAAAGGACTTCTCTCTTTTTTTTTTTTTTTGACAAAGAAATGTTTTGATTATATAATTTGAAGTTTCAATACATTTTGCAACAACCATATCTGGTGTCCCAAGTTGTTCCTAAACCCATTCTTTAACCCTTCCCTTGCTAGGGAGTGTGCTATTACATTGTGATTCCTGGGGATATAATTAAAACTTACCACTCCCATCCTTGCACTAATTTGCTTTGCTTACTGGATCGAGTCTTCAATGATCAAGGACTTCTCAGTTTTGTAGTATTTCAGTCTCATAATCAAGTCTTACTCGATCTACCTAGCCACAAAGTTAAGATTTGAGAAACCTATTTACAAAAGTCTAAACATAGTAAAAGGAATTTAAAACAGTAAAGGAACTCGTTTCGTAAGAAGCCAAGCAATATTTATGCTTCAGAAACAGTAGTTCCATAAATCTCCCTATTAGAACTCTATAAATAAGACTGTAAGCGAGTGCATACTGGTATTATTATTATTTAATGTATAAGAGAAAATAGGAGAAAGAGATCAAAAAGGGAACTTAACAGTTTATGCTGAGATGGAGACGTAATAAGTTTAGTGCTCTATTACTCTTAAATCAAAATCCTCAAGTACTGTCAACTTTATCTGAAGGATTCAGTACTCAGTGGGGTCTTTGCCATAATACATGAGAACCTGATAAATATAGTCTATGCTACGATGTTCATAATTCATGAGACTCCCCTCTATGAAAGGCTCAACTCAAGCGCATCTATCATCTCTCTGCTTTTGTACAGAGGTTCTTTCTTTCTACGACTCATCCTCTAATGAAAGCAGCAGGCCTAAGGCCCCTAAGGTGCTCAATGATGGAATTTTACTATTTTTCATTGCTACCAAATCGTGTAGCAATCTAGAAAGAATACTTTCCATATAGATTTCTTCAAATTCTATGAAACACATGATGTTCATCTCATCTATTGTCTCAAAATTGAATCATAACTGAAAAATATTAAGATCCTTAAGGTGCTGATTCAGAGAAAGTATAACCTCTGAGTTGTAGACTTTAAAGTAATCTCATTACTTTCGCTTGAGGGGTCATTTTCAACATCACATATACTTAAGTTCACAACGAAAGCCTATTGATAAAATTTCTCATATTGCTGTTTGTTTGTGTAACTTATTACTGTTTCTTAAGTGGGTGACCAACCATCTGGTGCAAAACTATCATAGCATTGAACAACGTCCAAAACCAGTAATTGTCCATAACCCCAATTCAGTACAAACTAAATAATGACCTGTGTTAACAAATCTCCAAACAGACTACCTAAACAGTAAAAGCTGCATAAACACAGGGTGGAAGTTTAGGGGAAAGTTAAATTTCATTTTGTTAACAGGTTGGTAGCAGTAGCTCAACTATTCAACAAGGACTCCCAATTATAACTATTGTGTCCATCAAGGACAAAAGAATAGGGAAATGAACTGAAATCATAACTAAATTTCCCTTCATTTACCCTCAAATGGTTTCTCCCCAAAATTGGTGGGAAATTATTTCTTTTCCTTTTTCTCTCTTTTTCTTTAGTTGCACCATTAAAGTCCCCGACCAAACATTTGATACAGGAAAATATAATTCGAGTCAATATAGCATAGAGACTAACTCAAACACAGAATTCTATCAAAAATTACAAGTTATAGAGAAAACCTGTATCCAAGGTGATGTGACCAGCATGAAACGGTATACCAGCGAAGACAATTAGGTGAAATTGGCCTTAATGCAATGTAATTCCAATTAGGTTCCATGTGTTTCCTTGTAACTTGACATACAAATCTGAATCTTAACGAATCCTCTTCGCCTGAATGCATCATTTAAAATAGGTAGTTAGGAGGCCAAACATTAAAACTTCTCAAACAATGAATAAAATTTAGCACAATTCACATAAGATACCTCTGAAAACCTAATTGATAAATTAATTTCAAGTTAATAAGAAAAGCTCCTCACCGAAATTAGAAACAGAACGGAGTCAAATACATTTCCGAGCAGGAATTTTAAATAATCCTTCAAAAATACCAAATCCATAGCCGCATAAGCGAGGGAATTTGTAAAGAATTCAAGCGGGAATAGCCTTTTTGGAGGCTGTAGAGGAATTCAAAGGTTTTGACTTTTGAATTTTGATTTATGGTACGGGCTTCAGTTTGTAGGTCCAAAAGGCCCGTTAATATGTTTAGCTTTGTTTTCTAAAGCGATTGTTCGTTGGGCAGGCTATCCGTACCAATTCATTGTCCATTGCAATCAGACGGGAGACGGTTCAGTTTGGGACATAAACTGGTGGTTCACAGTTCACGTCTCTTTGAACCAGGGTAGGATGGTGAAACCATTGATTCGCGGTTTGGAACCAGTTCACCCATAATTTTGTTAAACCTTAAACGGGCCTTAGAGACACAGTTACAATTTAATTAAAACAGATTAGTTAAACGATATCTGATTCACAGTTCAAACCGACTCCGTCTTAGTCTTATAGTTCGTATGGTTCAAATCAGCCCTTGGCAGGTAATAGCAATGGCAAATTGGCAAGTGCAAATTAAGTAAATACCACAAACACAAGTTTAATATTAACAAAATACCACAAAGTAACAATTACATGGTAAATACCACAAAAACATTCATATAATTTTCCATACTACCCCCAAAGAAATACACGCTTCATTCCTTCATTCTTCATCTTTAAACATCACTGATCTTACTTTTATCAAACTGACTTTCTTCGCGTTAAGGTTTCAACACTTTGAATCTTTGTACGTTTGTGAGTTTTGATTCGTGATTTGGACAGAATTGAAAAGAAACCATATTGACTTCACCACTTGTTCTTCGGATTCAATGAAATGCTTTATTTTTTTAAAATAACTATGTGTTTGTGATTTTGTGTAATGTTAAAATCGGTAATGAAGAATTTCTTTATTTTATTTAAATTCATATTTTTTTTTTAAAAAAAAAATTAAGGATACTCATGATTGATTGTTAATTGTAATATGAAGAAATTAGGTTTATTGAGATTTTTCAACTATATGTGTAAAGAAATTTATATAGATTATATAGATACGGTATATTTCAAGATATATTGAGATATATGAGTAAACAAACTTATTTTCTTAAGAAAATATACGAAATAAATTTATATCCTTAAATTTGTGAAGAAAATAAATTGAGTTTATTAAGAAAATAAAAAGAAATAAAATTATTTTAAAAAAATATAGTCGGAAATAGAAGTATTTATAAATTTATTTTCTAGCGGCCAGAGATAGCGACGGCTGCAAGAAAATAACTGGAAATAAAATTACAGAGATGTTGAGATAGGAAGTATTTGAAGAAATAAAATAAAATAAATTTTTTTACAACAATTAGTTTAGGAAATATTTTATTTTCAAACAGCTGAAATAATAATAATAATAATAATAATAATAATAATAATAATAATAATAATAATAATAATAATAATAATAATAATAATAATAATAATAATAATAATGGTATATATGTAAAAAAAAATTATATGTAAAAAATTTTAAATATGTGATACAATTGCTATACAAACATAAAAGTAATATTTACTTCATCAAAACATTAAAAAAAGTAATAATTGAGTTTTGCAGCTTTAAAAAATTAAATTATAAACGGTTCAGGTTTGACCAGTTTATTTATATTAATATCTTCATATTTTTATTTTATTACTAAATTATTTTTTTTAAAAAAAAATTAAATCTCATTTTCACATTTTTTTTTATTATTTCATCAGTTTCTATAATAATAAATTAATCATAAATTAATTTATATAAACACTTCAACTGATTTTATGCTAATTTTAAAAAACACTTCACTGTTTATTTTTAATGTAATTATAATTTAAAAATTATTTATTCACAATAAGTTGAAAAACATAAATTTTGAGAAACACTTTAAATTGGTCAAAACTGATTATAAACACCTTTTAAATTATAAATTGTTTATTTAAATGTTTCAGAAAACTTAAATTATAGGTTATAAATATATTATAATATATTTTTTATAAATTGGATTTGCAGCTTTTAAAAAATTAAATTATATACCATTTTAATTTGCACAGTTTATTTACACATTAATATCCTTATATATTTATTTTATTTCTATATTACCCTTATCAAATAATAAAAAATATTTTTAATCTAATTTTTTATTTTATTTTATCAATTTCTACTACAATTTGATTGCTAGAATCACATGATTGCTAGAATCACATCAATTGATTATATTATAAGCATAAACTAGTTTTACATAAACACTTCACTCCTTATTTTTAATCTGATTATAACTTAAAAATCCAAACAACCATAAGATTTGAGCAACACCCCTTCAATCTAAGGCAATTGCTTCTTAATTATATTATTATTGATGGGTGTTTTGAATTTCTTTCAGTTGAGACATGAATAAGCCAATGATTTTTCTTCCATAAGCTCTTTTGCTGTTGCATCCATTTTCCCTCTTGAAAACTCATCAATCTTTAGCCCTGCATTTGTATCAACCAGAGAAGATAACTCAAATCACTCAACTTATCTTCAAACTAATAAAAAACTTTGAACGAGTAAGATCAAAATACCCTGCACAATAGCCCAATTTCCTTTCTCGCAGGTCACTGGAAAGGAATAAATGAGACCAGGCTGAACCCCATATGATCCATCAGAATACACTCCCATGGACACCCATGTTCCCTGAAAACCAAACAAGAAAATAGAATTTAAATGGGATGGTATTATAAGTTTTACCATATCAAAATTTAATACTATTTTGTAGATGAAAGAATTAACCTTTGGTGTTCCAAGAACCCAATCTCGAATATGATCACACGCAGCACTTGCAGCTGATAATGCACTTGATAGTTTTCGAGCTTTGATGATGGCCGCACCTCGTTGCTGAACGGTGGTAATGAATCCAGAGTTTAGCCTATGAAATTGGTGCATTCCGTCATAGTAATGGGGTAGTTAATTCAAAGGATAAAGAAAAAACATCAGAAACAGAAAAACTTAAGCAATCACAAACACTCCCATATAATTTACCATACCATTGATCATCTGCAACAAGTTCTCTGACCGGCTTTTCTCCACTGCTAGTCAGGACGGTTGCATGATTGACATCAGGATA
This sequence comes from Croton setiger, assembly GCA_948099555.1. Lineage (NCBI taxonomy): Eukaryota > Viridiplantae > Streptophyta > Magnoliopsida > Malpighiales > Euphorbiaceae > Croton > Croton setiger. The sequence goes on from CANUEY010241263.1 coordinate 6,229, forward strand.
TTGAGTCGAAGAATGATTTCCCCATATGATAACGTTCTTCACATCACTAACAGGAACATCGAGCCTCTCAGAAATTTGGCCTAATGCTCTGTTATGATCGAGTCGGGTAAGACATGTAATGTTTTTCTCTGGGATTGAAGGTGCAAATTCTTTCAAGATGAGTGCATTTGTATTTGCTGGATTTGCCACCACTAGCACCTGCAAAATAAAAGAGGCGACAATTACACACATCAGCCTAAAAAACAAGGTCTCAAAGGTGCAATCGATATTAGCTATTGGGTTAGGGTACAAACAATCTATGAACTGCATGAATCAGTTTGGACCAAATGTACACATAATTCAAATAAAAATAATCACCTTACAATCGGCAGCAGCATGCTTCTCCAAGGCTGAAGCCTGAGCCTTGTAAATAGATACATTTTTAGACATCACATCCTTTCTCTCCATACCTTCTTTTCGCGGAAATCCGCCAACCATAACAGCAATATTGACTCCCATACATGCTTCAACAGCATCAGTTGTAGCAATAACTCCTATATGTTAAACAGGACAAAGGAAACATTTTCAAAATTAGTGAAAATATGAGAGAACTATGCAAACTAACTAAAAAAAATTAACTCAAAAAGAAGTACCCTTCAGCAAAGGGAAAGCAGCATCTATCAATTCCATTTTCACCCCATTTAAGGCTTCAGCTGCAGGTTCAATATCAAGCATGTGTAGAATTACAGGTTGATCAGGGCCAAGCATGATCCCCCTAGCAACCATTGGAACAATTGCATACCCAATTTGTCCTGTAGAAAAAGAAACACTAATTTAAAATGAAAAAGCAAAAAACCCATATAAATCCATAGATCAATTCAGAATTTTAACCTAAGTTTTCAGAAAACAATATCCAATTAGAATTTGAAATCAGAAATTAATTAAGCTTGCCTGCAGCACCGGTAACAAGAACTCTCATAGGTTCCTTTTCTACATTTAGGAAACTGCACATATATTTAATCATTTTGAAACAAAGAGTGATAACAAACAAAACAACCAGAATTTTTTGAATCAATACAATATGATCATAATCCCAATTCAAATCCATCTCTAAATAACAGATTATAAATTATAATAATTCAAATTATTACTGTTTAAATCAATAATACGATCCATTAATATATATACACACTCCTACCCGAGAAAATAAAGAATCTAAAGAAACACCTCCATGACAAGACAAAATGATACCAAAATAAAACCTATACCCAAATCAAAGAAAACATAGAATAAGATCTCCGCATTCTGAAGAAACGAACCTATTTTTTTCCACATGGTTTTACGTTTCTAATTGTAGAAGAAAAAAAAAAGAGTGTACCAGCAGCGCCAGTGACCAAAACTTTGAGCGGGGCTTTTGCCATTGGTGATCGAAAGATGTAGTTTTTGGGTTTGATGGAGAGGTAATCGATGAAGATGATGATAAAATGAAGGGAAAAAAAAATATAGGGTGATATAGAAGGGATTGAGATGTGGAAAACGGGATCGAGAGCAACGAAAATCGAGGATATAGACAACTGTGACGATGCTATTTTGATTTACTTTACATGGTTCAAAACAGAATGTGACGACGTGTGTCGCCCCATTTCAAACTTCCCTCTGAAACTTAGAGCATCTCCATTGATGTGTCAGTTTTAATCGAAGATATGTATATGGACGTGTTCTAACCGTCTATTTATAGATATATTTAATTTAATAAAAAAATTTTAATGCATATTAATTTCAAACAGTCATTCTCTATTATTTTAAATTTAATTTTAAAATTATTCTTATTGCAACACAAAACCGTAATTCAGTTCCTCTCCTCTCCTCTCTGCTGCTGCACTACCCACGACGGAGTTAAGCTCTCTCCAGTGTGTTGCTTAGAGTTGAGCTCTTGGATGGGTTTTACTTTTGCCTGATTGTAGCAAAGGCAGGTGAGAGACGGAGTGAAGAATTTCACTCTGTGATATGTAACTATATAGGATGAATTTTTGTTTTTCCCATTGCGATTTATTGTCTGTAATATGGGTTGCCGATGATGGCTAAAAGCTTCAATCGACCAATGCTCTAACCACAAAAAGGGAAGGATCGATCCATATTCTTTCCAAAACCCGTACTTAAAATCCATTAATGAAGAAGAGAATAAGAGTTAAATCAACAAGGAGGATGAGGTTTGTGGCGATGATGAGCAGAGTTGAAATTGGAACAGGAGGTGGCTGAGCAACTTCGAAGGGGAGGAGATGCAGCTGAGGAGCTTGTTGGTGACATGGCATCCAATGTTTGTTCTCTCTCCAATATGTCAGTCTAGGTGGCACATTTAAGTTAAAAAATTGGTGATATGGCGTAAAATTATACAAAAAGTCCCTAAAGTTTTGAATTTTATTCAATTTCAGACGAAATGTTTGGGTTAGAGTGAAATCACAGCTACATAGCAAAGTTAAGCCAAGGTGTGGCTAAATTGAGCCACAAAATAATATTAATCAATAATTTATGTTTTAAGGTCAAAATAAGCTTGCTAGTCACCTAAAAATGGAAATACATTTTTTTATACATTTAAAAATTAAGTAATTAATTGTTGTTTATATATAGTTTTATTATATAGTTTATATAAATATATTATATAATATTATATGTCAATATTGACCCTTCATTTTATATGTTTGAATCAAAACAATAAAAATTAGTATAAAATTAAATTAGGAGTATCTAAAAATAAAATTCAAAGTAAAGCATATAATACACACTTAATTACAAAAACTAGTTTTACAAAAAAAGCCTTCATTCATCTAAAAAAAATTGAAGACTTCACATTTAATTTTTAATATTTTATTTTATGAAACGTAATTATAAAACTAACAACAACTAAATACATTAGTTTAATAGTATAAAAAAAAAAATCAATTTTTATAGGCTAGTTTTTCATTAATTTACCAATCGAGTGAAGTTACATTCCCGTATAAGATAGGCCAATATCCTGGTCAAGGATAAGCGTGACCCTCTAGTCAAACTACACTCGAAGCGCCTAAATAGCAAAGGAGCACTGGCTTTCTGACCAGTGTGAGTTGTCACTAATTTGATTTCATTCTCTTCTCCATTTTTCTTTCGCAAATCCTATCTGAGGGGAGGGAGATCGGGACGATTTGTGAGAAGAAAACAAGAGAAGTGATGCCTAAATTCTAAGCAGAAAATTCGAATTCAAAGCAAAAATGCAGAGATTGAAGGAAGCAGCAACCTTACTGATACGGCGGAGCAAATCTCAGAGTTTTCGCTCTCTTACTCATAAATACCACAGAACTGTCTCGTCTCTTCCAAGCAATACCGATGAAGATCTCGAGAACCAGGTGGTTATGTTAGTATCTGCCGCTTCTGATCTAGTAATTAACTCGTATTTTTGTATTGAATTTTTCAATTAACATTTGGCTGATTTGGCTATTTTTTGTTTGCCTGAGGTAGGTATTGGTTAAAGGAAACGCTTATTCGAGAACCGCCATTCTCAATAGACCTCCCGTTCTAAATGCTCTCAATACAAATATGGTGCTCTTCTGCTATTGTCTTTTTTTTTTTTTTTTTGAGAAATTATATGAGAATTTCTTATCTTATACTGCGTATTTGTGTAAAAAATTAAGGGCGCAAGATTGTTAAAATTATATAAATCTTGGGAGGATAATCGGGATATTGGTTTTGTCGCGATGAAGGTAATATTTCAGTTTTCTCTTATTAGATTAGCTAAGCCATAATGTATTGTAATTGCAATTTTTTTTTATGTAATTTATATTTTTCATTTAAAAATCAATTTAAGTATTCAGTGAGGAACACTTAGAAGTTTTTGAATCTGTGAAGGGTAGTGGCAGGGCATTTTGTGCAGGAGGAGACATTGTTACTCTTTATCAATTGATAGACCAAGGTACTAATTTGCCTTTCAATGCGCCAAAATAACAGCAATTAAATTCCATTTGTTATCATGATGTTTACTTCTATATGCAGGGAGAATGGAAGACTGTAAAGAATTTTTTCGGACATTGTATACTTTCATATATGTCTTAGGTACATATTTGAAGCCACATGTGAGTATTCACAATTCTAAAATCAATGACAACTAGTAATGGTGCCACTTTTCATGTTGCCATAGATAAATATAACTTGTATTAGGAAAGCATGGGGAGATATGGAAATGCCGTATTATTATATATAGTGAGAACTATTATTCAATATTCAATCTAATAGTTTAGGTCTTTTATTAAATTTTTGACTGGTGCATTAACTATTTCCTGTAGGTGGCTATTTTGAATGGTATTACAATGGGTGGAGGTGCTGGAGTTTCAATACCGGGGACATTCCGTGTTGCAACTGATAAAACTGTATGATAAAAACAATGAACCTATTACATTTTGCACTCATTAGTAATTATTGATTTTTCAAAATTATTCAGAATATATTGTTACTGTTTTTCTCATCTGTAACTGTAAGCAATATTGCAAACAATGAACTTTTGTATTGCATTTTGTATCAAAATTTTGAAAATTTAAGGCACATTTAAAATTTTAAGTGAAATATAACTGATCCTTCGTTATCTATTTGTGCGGAAACTGTGATGAACGCTGCTTTAGTTTTGCAGTTATAAATTTTAATTTATGCACAGAGATCATAAGTGATGCATATATCCTAAGATTATTACATTTTTTTTTTTAAGGTTTTTGCTACCCCTGAAACGCTTATTGGATTTCACCCTGATGCTGGAGCATCTTTCTACCTCTCTCATCTACCTGGTCACTTAGGTATTCTTGCATTATAATTTTCTTTTCTTTTTCTTTGTCATTTGCTCTCTTTGAAGGATCTATTGTAATTGGCCATTTAATGTACATCCTTTCTGGAAATTATTGATGTATTTCTCTTTGGAGTTTGTCTTTAGTCCTAACACTTTTTGTATTTATTTAAATGCAACAATTGCTCTTAATGTTCCCCAATGCAAATACATGGAATTCATTTTTTGCTTTTGGGTGTCTGTCCATCCCAGCGGAATTGAAGTGGTGATCGGAATGATACACCTTTTGTTGCAGTTAACAGAATAAGCTATATGCAAGTTAGAAGTTAGAAATGAGACTCAGAATGTATTTAGTGAAATTAGTTGTTTCTATTTCTTCAAATATCAAGAAAGAAAATGGTGAATGAGTTCAGTGAAATGTCAATTGGTGTTAGTATGATTCTGATTTCTTATATGAGCTGGATTCATGTTTGCAGGGGAATACTTGGCTTTAACTGCTGAAACCTTGAAAGGACCTGAAATGGTTGCTTGTGGCCTGGCTACACATTATTCATATAGTGAGGTTGACCGTAATATAATACCCTTTTCTACATTTTCTTATTTCGGTTGTCTGTTGCAGTTAACATCAAGCTATCCTTATATTTTTTAATCTTGCAGAGGCTTCAATTAATTGAGCAACGCCTTGGGGAACTGATCACTGATGATCCTTCTGTTATTGAATCTAATTTAGAAAAATTTGCTGACCTTGTACATCCAGATAAGATGAGTGTACTTCAGAGGTTAGTTTTACAATATGAAAATTTAAAAAAAAAAAAACAAATTGACAGTCATTGACAATTTCATAGTAAACACCATTAAATGTTTTCAATTTATAAAAGGCATCCTAATTTTGCTGATTTAGTGACCAACTTAGTTGATCCCGTGTTGCCTTATTTTTTCAGGATTGAAACCGTTGATAAATGTTTCAGCCATGACACTGTTGAAGAGATATTTGATGCTCTGGTAAGTATATATTTTTAGTGACATTGCTAAATAGTTTAGTCTGCAACAGAATGAAGTTTGGGAGTACACAAAGTTTTGATCTTTCATTACCTTTTATCAGGCCTTCATTGTGTTAAATTTGTGAAATCTTGAGCACTTTTAGCTTAGCAACTTATATTACTTCTCTAACATCATAAACATGCAATTTTTTGATGAAACATTTCTCTCAGGAAAGTGAGGCTTCTTGTACTAATGATGCATTTTGCAATTCCACTCTAAGAAGACTCAAAGAATGCTCTCCATTGAGCTTGAAGGTTTCCTTAAGATCTGTGAGTCACTTCTGCTCCCTTTTTTCCTTTGCCTTCACTTTTGTAACGATTGCATTTTGAACTTAACCACTGCTGTTCTCTGTTCCAGATACGAGAGGGTAGATTCCAAACGCTCGATCAATGCTTGGTCCGTGAATATCGGATGTCCTTACAGGGAGTATCCAAGCTTATCTCCAATGACTTCTGCGAGGTATTAGAAAATTCTTATTATTTCTTTTAGTTGAAAAATCATTCACAAATCACAATCCTTATCACTATGTTTTCTTTTCTAATCCTTCAGGGTGTCCGTGCTCGAATGGTAGATAAGGACTTAGCACCAAAGGTAAGAGTTGTCTTCATCACTTTTATCAATTTTGGAGAAATAGATACGTTACGACAATGGCGGTAATGAGACAATATCGTGTTATAGAAATGATCAATTAATAATTAAACATATGAAGCCTGCCGTTTTGGTACAAATATTTGATTTTTTTTTTTGCGTTAAAAAAAACTGTTTCTTTTTTCAATATCCCCAAACTTCTTTTTATAAAAATTTTCGCCTCCATTTCGGAATTTCTGGCTCTGCCATTGAGCAAAACTAATTGTGTTTGTGTGTTTAATGAATGCAGTGGAATCCTCCAAGCTTGGAAGATGTTTCGAAAGACATGGTGGAACAGTATTTTTCTCCTCTAACTGCCCTGGAACCTGATCTCCTGCTTCCAACTAAAGAACGTGAAGCATTCACCTAGACGCCAAGAAAAAAAAAATCTGATCTTTCATTTTTTATTGTTTTGGAAATTACAGAATAGTTATCTGCAACGGGCGGATGATAGAAAACTGGAAAATCAAAAGTAATCATAACACCAGTGTTTTCCTAAAGTGTATTTGTTGGGTGCTTAAAAAACAGGTATTGAGACATATTTTGTGCCATTAGTTATTGAATAATTTGATTACTACATATTGTCCAAAAATGTTACTGTTTATTTTATAGATATAAATGCATCCCTTTCAAATAAAAATCATTGCAGCACTTAATTTTTGACATATAAAAAGGCCTAGAAAGGATTGCTGCAGTTGCCATTTCTGTTTTAGCATGACATTAGAAACCAGAAAAGATCATTGAAGTTGTTAAATCAGAATTTCAAAGTAAAGAAGAAGCCAAATTCATGTAACAGATTTTATTTTTTGTTATAACCAATACTTTTTATTTCCTTTCTTATCTCTTAGAGAGCCTATAAATACAGCACTTGAGCCTCTGCCTTTAACTCATCACAGCCATTTACAAAGCTTAAAATCTCACTTACCCAGTTTAAAACAGATTCTAGCAAAGATGAAAGGATTAGTTATACCACTTTTGGTTATCGTAGCTCTTGTTCAGTTCATGGCAATCCCAGGAGAAGCTGTAGATTGTGGGCAAGTTGCTTCATCTTTGGCACCTTGCATGCCTTACCTCACCGGATCAGTCTCTTATCCACCAGCTTCTTGTTGTGCCGGAGTCAAGAATTTGGTCTCAATCGCTCCGACCACCGCCGATAAGAGAGCTGCCTGTGACTGTGTTAAGGCTGCTGCCTCTCGCTACCCAATAAAGGAAGCATCTGCCTCTACACTTCCACAGAAATGTGGGGTTGTAACTAATATTCCCATTTCTAAGAACACTAATTGCCAGAAGTAAGTTTTTCTCGTTATTATTGTTCTATTTATGATCTTATACTGTTAACTAAGTGCTATGATTAAGTTAAACTAATTAATGTTTGTTTTGCTAATTCTTTGTTCAGCATCAACTAAATACAAACTTTGCAATGGTGACTACAGAGAAATAAAGCTTTGGAATCCATAAGCTGTTGACATCTTGTTTTTATTAATAATTTTATGAGTAATACGAATGTTAATCCCATTGTATACCTTGTTGATCAACTGAGATTATGGTTATTATTTCTATTTTATCCTTTGTTTGGTGCAAATAAAAGAAAGACAAGTCCCAAAATAAAATAAAACACTAAACAATAATAACTTAATTCATAAACTTTATAAACAATAATTATTGTGTTTAAATTTTTTTTGCAATCAATTTTTCATATTTAAGTTAATATTATTACTACAGCTTCTTAATTATTATCCGAATACACGTTTTTATCCGTATTAAGTACAAAAATATATAATTTTTAAAAAACAGAAAAAAATAATTATTAAATAGAAAATCTAAAAAAACATATATATTTGCAAAAAAATTGATATATTAATTGAATGAAATATAATTAATGTATAAAAAATACTCAAAATAAACAATTTTGTCAAAGGCTCCGATTTTTTAACTTTGTATTTTGTCCATTCACAGCCATCCTCTACGCCGACGGCATTATGAAACGACGTCGCACAGTTAATTAATCTTTTAGCGCCTTTAGACGAGTAGTAGTACTAGTATAAGGCAACAGTAGAAACTATACTAGGGTTTAAAGCAAACAGAGTAAAACGACATCATCTGGCACCAAACCCTTCTCCAACAGCGTAGCAGCACATAAACAAAGCCCACATTTCTTCTTTGAACATTCTCGAGTTTTTCATTTGTTCACTCTCTGGTGTTCGTGTTTGCTTCCTCTTCATCATTTCTCGGTTCAACTACTAGGAAACGGGCCTTTGTCTCTTATCGTACTACTAGATCCAATCTAGGGTTTCATTTTTCTTTCAGTCGAAGCAGAAATGGCACTCGTAGCTCAAACTCCTGACATTCTCGGTGAACGGCAATCCGGCCAAGACGTTCGTACTCAAAATGGTACTATTACTGTCTCTCTATGCTAATATGTTTCTTAGTAGGTTTACTTGGTGATATGGTAGAGTTTCCGGTTTGATTGTTCTCTCCATCTCTGTCTGCGCCTAGATTTTGTGTTTGGATTGATTTCGTGGAAGTAAACTGTTGCTTTTGTTTATTTTTGTTGCTGGTAGTGGTGGCGTGTCAAGCTGTTGCCAACATTGTTAAATCTTCGCTTGGTCCTGTTGGTCTCGACAAGGTATGAACTCCTTTCTATTTTTCTTAATAATTGTTGTGCAGTAGTCTAATCGTTTTGCAAGCGTTGAATTTGCCTGTTACTGTTTATCGCTTTTTTGGATGCTTTTTCTAATAAGGATTTGTGGCAAAACTATCATGTTTTTGGGAGACAGAATAATCTAGCCTTCTAATTGATACACATGCTGCAGATGCTTGTAGATGATATTGGTGATGTTACAATTACCAATGATGGTGCCACAATTCTCAAGATGTTGGAAGTGGAGCACCCAGCTGCCAAGGTGGATATATCTTCATCTTTTGATTTTGGTGTTCTGATATATTTATTCATTCTGGTTTTTCTTCATGATTGTTTGATTTTCATTTTTGTGGTGTGAAGGTTCTTGTTGAGTTGGCAGAGCTTCAAGATCGAGAAGTTGGTGATGGGACGACTTCAGTTGTTATTGTTGCTGCAGAGTTGCTTAAGGTAATACCCATGCCCGTTTTGACCCAAGGTTATATTTTGGACTTACAAATCCCCCCTCATGTGAGTGGTTAAGGCCCTCTTGGGTCCTAAAGGGAATAGAAATGATTGGTTTACGATGTTTGCAGAGAGCAAATGACCTAGTGAGGAATAAGATTCACCCCACTTCAATTATCAGTGGATACAGAGTGAGTCTCGGCTTTTATCTTTTCTCATTCATCTTTCCTTTATGTTCTCCTGTTCAGTGTATCCATGCATGTTCAGTCCATAGTAGCATCAGTTATTTTTATTTGTTCACTTTTTGAGGTTGCTTTTTGTGTTGACAGCTGGCCATGAGAGAAGCATGCAAGTATGTTGATGAAAAATTGGCTGTGAACGTGAGTTACCATTCCATTTACTGATGAATTTATTTTAGAACTATACACATAATATGCCAGTGAAAGCTGTTATAACTTCTTCTATGGTGTGTTGCTACTTTACTTTGTAGCATAATTTGTTCCTTCTGCTCTATTATGTTCTCTTTCCAAGTGCTATATGGGAAACTTCACTTATATCTTAATCTAATCCTTAACAAGAAATGGTGCAATCAACAGATAAATGTCACTCTCTTCCTCTCTCATATATACTGTTTATGAAGTTTCTGTCTTCCATTTTTACAAGTTACATGGCCTGATATTTTAATTCCTGATAGTTTGTTGTTATTATTTCTTGTCATTTTTCAATAGGTTGAAAAGCTTGGCAAAGTTTCTCTTGTAAACTGTGCTAAGACAAGCATGTCCTCAAAGTTGATAGCTGGTGACAGTGATATCTTTGCAAATCTGGTAGGATTGTTATTTGATGAAGTAAAGAATTTATTGGTCTTTGAGGGTCTACCTGTAGAACTAAACTATTAAATTTTATGCTTTTTTTATATATATATAAAAAATTTGCCATTTCTTCTTGTCTGATGGATTTAATTGCTGAGATGTACTGAATTTTGTCATAGGTTGTAGATGCTGTACAAGCAGTCAAGATGACCAATGTACGAGGTGAAGTTAAATATCCAATTAAGGTTAGTGTTTGTCTGGACTCAATTTTTTGGCCCTGAAAAAAATAATTTGCATCCTAATGTAACTGTACTTGGTGGCAGTTTTACCATATTAGCATTGAGCTTCATATTTTGATAATATGCTGGAGAAAAATTGATCAATGTTTTTCTTCAGATTTCTGTAAATTGGTATGGCCCCCTCTGCCTTTCATAATGATAGTTCTAATCCCTTATTTCTTTTCTGATCTTCCAGAGTATCAATATTTTGAAAGCTCATGGAAAAAGCGCAAAAGATAGTTACCTGTTGAATGGTTATGCTCTAAATACTGGCCGTGCTGCTCAAGGAATGCCAACAAGAGTTGCTCCTGCAAGAATTGCATGTCTTGACTTTAATCTGCAGAAAACAAAGATGCAGTTGGGTGTGCAAGTTTTAGTTTCTGATCCCAGGGAACTTGAGAGGATCCGTCAAAGGTGACTAAATTCTACACTACAATTGCAGTTTATATAAAAGTAGGAGCATCATGTCATGTGCTTTATGATTTAATCTTTATTTATGTGATGAACCTGTGCATTTACAGAGAAGCAGATATGATGAAAGAACGTATTGAGAAACTCCTGAAAGCTGGAGCAAATGTTATTTTAACTACAAAAGGAATTGATGACATGGCTCTTAAGGTAAGCATATGTTACATGCGTTCTCAATTTCTTCCAATTTTTCTTTAGAAGTGACTAGTCTAAGGCTGGCCATTGTTAAACTTTGCTTCGTGCATATATGATCACCTGCAAGACTCTCACTATATGATATGCTGCTTTGGCTGAATGTTGCTGTTAATTTTCCATCCTTTCATTTATTGCTTAGGAATGCCTTAAACTATGAAAACATTTTGGGACCATTCTGATTTGTATGGGTTGAAGTTTATATCCTTAAAGCTTGTCATAAAAACACCTATTCCTTGGGGCAGTAGCAAAATATTTTGACCCTGTAGTAAGGTTATAGCTACTTACTCAAATATATGGTTGTAAGTGTTTAATCTTATGGTGAGTTGATTGTCTTCTTGTTCAATCTTATGAAGAACGATTTTTTTTTTTTTTTTTTTTTGTATAATGTTTGATACTCCTTGCTGCTGTGACATTAATTGGAAATAGATCTCTCTTGGAGAGTTCAGATTGGTTTTCTATTCTGTTGATATATCAGTGTTGCATGTGTTCAGATCAGGGAGACGATATTTGGATTCTTGTTTTCTAACTACCTGTTTAACCTGCTTTAATTATATTACCTTCTCAATGCTTTATATCAATTTTTACAATTGCTGTTATTTCAGTATTTTGTGGAAGTTGGGGCTATTGCTGTAAGACGTGTCCGCAAAGAGGATATGCGCCATGTTGCCAAGGCCACTGGTGCAACCATGGTATATTTCTAACCATTCATAAGCATATCAAAACCTTTTTTCTTTTCCTGTTTTAACTATGATTACACAACCACAGCGTGCATTTTCTGTTTTGGATTCAGCTTGTGAATTCAGACCTCATAACTTCTAGTGATTGTGACCACAAACATATAAGCAACTTGCTGTGCAGTTTGCCAATCATTCATAACAAAATTTCAAATAAGATTGACTATTGCTTTATTTCCTTAGCCTCCTGCAATAAGCACTTCTTATGCTGATGATTTGTTTATACGTTTGTGGAAGAAAGAATCAATGTTTTTTTTCTCTCTGGTTTCTTCTGATGTCTCTTTTAATTTGGGCTTTTATGGTTTTTATATTCCTTAATTACTTATCTATCCCTCTAATTGCTAATCTTCTTGATAATATGCTCTCTCTGGTGTTTTTAGGTTTCAACTTTTGCTGACATGGAAGGGGAGGAAACATTTGATTCCTCACTTCTTGGATATGCTGATGAAGTTGTGGAGGAGAGAATTTCTGATGATGATGTGATTTTGATAAAGGGAACAAAATCTACCAGTGCGGTGTGTGGTTATCTTTCTTTATATCTTACACATTTTAAAAAACTAGCGTAAGATCTAGATGTCAAATATGGTCTGCTACATGCATTAAAAAAAGTCACTCTCAGTCTTTACTAGGTTCTTGGTTAAAAATGCCAAATAATGAATAGTGTAGTTAAATCACCGCCCATTCTTGCCCCTTTTATTAAATTATACATAAATTTTCTGTAGTGTGGATCATTGCAATCATTTTAATGTCTCCATTTATCTTTTTTGTGCTTAGGTCTCCTTAATACTTAGAGGTGCTAATGACTATATGCTGGACGAGATGGAAAGAGCTTTGCATGATGCTTTATGTATTGTGAAAAGGACCCTTGAATCTAATACGGTAAACTTGAGCTTTACTCTAAAACTTCAATTTACAATGCTGCTTTACTAGGAGTTCATTCATTGTCATAAGTCTTGAGTCTTCTATGTATGATGGTATATCATTGGTTTCTGCTCGATATATTTGGAAATGGGTGAGTACTGTTTTGCTGCAGGTTTTGATTAATCAAGATATTTGTTGGTTTTGTTGTGTTCAATGGAATTATATGCTTCACCAATGCTATAGGCATGTAAGAAAGTGTAAGAATGTTGTTTGTTTGGCTTGGGGACATGCGTAATGCCATCATGTGGCAATTTTCATATACTCAGAACAAGTATATGCGAAAAAGAGAGAAAAGATTGGAGAGTGACCATGCCATCCTGGTCTCAAATCAGTTGAATGCTTTTGAATTAGATGTCTTATTGGTCTTGAAGTGTTCATCCTGTTCGAGGGATTGCTTGTTAGAGCCTGCTTGCTTCACTCTCTTTAGTGTAAATGAATTTTTCACTGGCAAGTATATCAAGTCATGATCACAGTGCCTACTCCCTGAGAGTGAATATTTATATTTACTAAAGTCCTAATTGCTTAGAAATGCTTGGAATATGAGCGCCTTATATTTTTTGTTATAGAGGATGTATTACTGCAGATTGTGTAGTTTTATTCACTAGTTATTATTAATCGATTGCAGGTAGTAGCAGGTGGTGGTGCTGTTGAATCCGCCTTATCTGTTTATTTGGAATATCTTGCCACAACTCTAGGATCACGAGAGCAATTAGCAATTGCAGAGTTTGCTGAATCATTATTGATTATACCAAAGGTTTGTTATTGAAGATAAGTGCACAACAAGAGTTTTTTCTTTTCCATTCTTCCATCACCTCTCCCAATGTGGAGTCATTAGGTAATAGTCCCATGCATTTTCTCAGGTGCTTGCTGTTAATGCTGCTAAGGATGCCACCGAGTTAGTGGCAAAGCTACGGGCTTACCACCACACAGCGCAGACAAAGGCTGATAAGAAACATTTATCCAGGTATGGTTGATTGTATAAAGAACATCTTCTTCTTTTGGGTTTTTTACATCATGGATTGTTACTCCTTCATAGATTCGTTCTTTCTTCATCCAGTGAAATGGCGTGATTTTCTTCTTTTTCGACCATTAAAAAATGTCAGCTATTTCTGAGGGTGTTTGTCTAGGCTTAAAAGCTGGCCAAGCCTCCTATCAAGCCATTTTAACTATTAAGCAGCAGGAGTGACCTGTTTGTTTAAGCTTTTAAGCAGTTTCTTTCAAAGCAGTTGGGGGAAAAAAACTAGGATTAGCTGCTTTTTTTAAAACTGCTTTCAAGTACTTTAAATTTGCCCAAGACATTTATAGCCTCAATATAAAGGTTTTGTTGTTTTGCTAAAGTTAAGTGCTTATAAGTTATTTTTAAGCTTTACCAAACACTTCAAACCTCCTTACAAGTTACTTCAAATTTTTTTACCAAACATTTTCAATTTTTTTTTTTTTTTTTTTAAAAAGAAAAGAGCTTACTAGTTGAAAGTATGCACAAGTTTACTAGCTTAGACAAACAAACCTATTTCTTTCCTTTATTCCCCCGGACAACTGACATTATAATTTGGTTCTGTCAAATGTTGCAGCATGGGATTAGACCTTGCAAAGGGCATTGTTCGTAACAACTTGGAAGCTGGAGTCATCGAACCTGCAATGAGCAAAGTGAAGATAATTCAGGTAAAATAATAGCAGTGGAAAAGGCATACATCAGTTTCACCAAAACTAACCCTATCACTAGCTTTACTACACACCTAAACAATATTGAATTTTTTTTTGTTTACTAGTTTGCAACTGAAGCTGCAATAACAATTCTTCGAATCGATGACATGATCAAACTCTTCAAAGATGAAAGTCAAAATGACGAACAGTAATTTGAAGATGGAAAAAAGGGAACAGCGGGTATGTAGGTTTTAGCGTTTTCTGACGAGTATTATTCTACAGCCATCTTTTATAGTACAGAAACTCCCTCCCTCTGTGCTTACTTGTGATCTATTGTAACTTGGAAAGTGCACTATAATTCTTCAAAGCCGCGAAACCCGAACTAGCAATTGGGCCTGTAGTATTTTTTTGTTATTTTGCTACTGCAATTATGCAGGTTGAGTTTTGTCTTGGGTTCATTTTTCTGATTTTCTCTTTAATTATATATATTTTTTTTAATTTGGTAGTAATTATTATTTTTATAACTTTTCTATGGAATTATTATTTCTCTTATTTTCTGGATAGCAAAAAATGTAGTATTTTTTTAAATATCAAACATATATTTATTACCATAAAATCCTTATTAGTGGTAGTATTTTGAAATGCAAAGTTTACATATAGCAAAATAAAGTTGAGTTGAGTGTAAGACAAGATATAAAGAGAAATAAAGAGAAATTCAGAGCATGTGATATCTCATATGGGTTCATGTGCGTTGCCTTTACTAATAATTTGTACGGATTCACGTGAGCTTTCCCTTATACGCTATTAACAATTTCGTTGTAGCTTGATTCTTGGGCGGCTTCATTTTTTAGTTTAAAAAAAGATAATTGAATAATAAAATTACATAATATGGGAAAATCCATCTTTCTTTAATTACTTTTGTAAGATTACAGGGAATGAGGATTTAAATTCTGTTTTGTATTGGATTATTAGTGTAATAAGAAGGATTAAAAGGTATAAGTATGACTTGATATTTCTTTATATTCTTAATTTTAACTCGCCAACAAATAATGGCACAACTGTAACATTCAAAATTTTTGACAATTTGGTTTTAGGTATTTGTTTGTACTTGGTATCACGGTAGAGTACAGCTTTGGGGATTAAATTACTAAATTAGAATTACATAATCCAAAGATAATGATGAATTAAGGGAAGGCACATGGTAGGTTCACGTGCATTGCCTTTGCATTGGGATCATATCACCTGGTAAACTCACGTGATTCAAGGTATCTTCCACCAATGCCAAAACCTTGTTACTAATTGCATGCATCATCAGAACTATATCTTATCATGATTCTCGTCATCTTTCTAACATATTCTTTTATTCTTTTCAAGGGTAATTAATTATGGGCTGTAACAAAAATATTCAACCCTCTCTTTTTTTATTTTGGATAAAAAATATTAATATTAATTATTACGACGTGATAAAAAAAAAAAAAATTCTACTGAACTTGAGAGGACTTAAACAGTCCAATAAAAGTGATGGTGGCAAATAAGAAATAAATATTTTAGTGAACGTAACGGAACAAGGCCCGTTTCTTCCTCCGTCTCTTTCTACTCTACTTTTGCACTTTTTGTGCGTTTGCCGTTACGGGATTACCACCTCCTCTTGTTTGTACTGTCTGTCTACTGGTAGCGGAAGACGTAGTGAATTATGCATATGTGGTCCCACGTTGCTATTTATTCGCCACGTGGTCTCTCTTTTTTTTCTTTCGTATAGTAAAACTTATTATTTTTGGGTCAACTACCATGCAACTTCATGTTGAGCAGACAAATTTGACAGCCAATGTTTTTTTTTATTAGTATAATTTTTTTATAAAATAAAGTTTTTATAAAAATTAATTATAATAAAAAGAAGTTAAAATAATTATGGAGCACGTAAATATACAGGAGATGTATTATTTTAATTAAAGTTTATAGTTTGAGTCTGGAAATAAACACAATTTGAATCAAATTATATAGTATAATCTCTTTAATTAGTGTAATAAGGTGGGGGGCCACCTCTTAGCTCCACCATAGCTTGTAGTTGTAGTAGAGCTGTTAATCTGACAAATCATAAACTTGGTCTGGTGCGGAGTTATCCAATCCTGGTTTAAGAAATATATAGTAGAGAAACGACTCTCAGGCAGTATTAGAAAAACCTTTTGCTGACACGCACGCACGTGAAAACCCCTTTTTTTTTATTTTTTTAAAACTAAATAAATACATTACTTGCTTGCATGAACTAAGTCTGAGAGTGCTCGTACTACAGTACTACCTACTCCTGAAAATAAACTGAAAAGGAATACCTTATTCTTATTATCCACTGTGTTTAATCCGGATAAAGTTCAACCTACTCTGATTATGATGTATAACTTTACCATCCATAACATTAAATTAATTCTAAAAAACTGTATTAATTTGGTGTATAAATGGTTGAATATAGTATATGATAAAAAGCTTGGATTTATAAAATTAAATTAAGTGTAGCATTTTTTTCAGTGCTTAATCTTTACCGAAATGCATATTTTAAACCATTGATGGGATCATAAACACATGTTATGTTAGCTCATAAATAAGCATTATTATGACTTATCTTTAAAATAAATAAAAAAAGCATTATTATGACTTATAGCAAGGAAACCATACCATCCTTATTAAGTTACTATATAATTTTTTGTTGGGTTTGATGAATGGGCATCACTGTTTGACCCTTACCTTCTAAATTTACCTAAACTTTTTTTTTTTAAAAAAAAAATAAATAATTATTTAAAGTTTTAATAATATGAAAAATAAAAAATACGTATGAATAAAACATTTTAGTTATAAATTATAATAAAAAAAAATATTAATTATGTTGGGTATTATTATAGCCTCCATACTCCACCGTCAAAATCCATGATGGCAATGGAATTGAAAAATGTTAAGGAAAATTATGAGAAAATACATGTTGACATTGGAAGAGAGAGTGATGGTTTATAATATATAAATATAAATTCCTGTTTTGCTGCAAGATGAGCTATTGGTTCAATTTCAAGAACTGCATATCCCTTTCACTTTCAAATGTATTATCTCTTTTATAAACATATAATATTTAATTAATTTTATGTTTATAATTTTTAAAACAAGTTTAAGCAATAATTAGTATTTTTTTAAAAAAAATCTAATGCTTTCTTCCATTTTAACTTATCAAAATATATAAAAAAAAATCATTTTAATATAATACCTTAGAATTAAATTAATTATGAAGAGGCGCTGATAAAAGTCAAAATATATAATTTAATTTAATGAGAGAAAAGAGTGAGCAATGTATGCATATGCTGAGGTTAAAGGAGGCATAGATGCAAAAACACCCATACCAATTGCAGAGGTAAAGCATGTGGAGCCATGTGTCCTTTTTCCATGCACTTCCATTACACTTCACCCTCTCTTCCTTCTTTATAATACCCATTTTCTCTATTTCCACTCCTTCTCTTTCGACCCAGACCAAACACCTCTTTTTCTCTGTCTCTTCTGCGCTTCCTGTGTCGTTTTAGCAATTCTCTTTTCTCTTCTTCTTAGAGAAAAAAAGCTTCAGAAAATGGACATTTATGGACCGGATTGTTTCCGCATTGACGATCTTCTTGACTTGTCTAACGATGAAATCTTCTCTTCCTCCACCTCTTCCTCCTCCTCCGCCGCTGGCCACCATATTTCTCCGCCGCAAAATCCTTCTACTCTTCATTTCCCTTCCTCCGCAGCTCCTGTTCTCTCTACCGATTTCACCGACCATCTTTCTGTTCCTGTATGTTTCTTATCGAAAACAATCATCTATCAGTTTTTTTTTTCTTTTTTACTGAATTTTGTGTCTTATTTTGTAGAGTGATGACGTGGCTGAACTTGAATGGCTATCGCAATTCGTAGAGGATTCCTTCGTCGACTTCCCTGCGAACTCACTCGCCGGAACGATCAACGTCCAATCTAACACGACAATCTCCGGCAAAGCAGCACGAAGCAAACGCTCGAGAGGAACAGTGACTAACAGTACTGCGTGGACAGTGTCAGCTGAAACTGCATCTCCGACGACCGGAAATATTAAATCGAAGAAAGATACATATAGAGCATCATCACCAACAACTGATGGCGGAGTTCGCCGATGCACACATTGCGCTTCAGAGAAGACTCCACAGTGGCGTACAGGTCCATTAGGACCTAAAACGCTTTGTAATGCTTGTGGTGTTAGATTCAAATCCGGCCGGCTAGTTCCAGAATACAGACCGGCAGCGAGTCCGACTTTCGTGCTGACTCAACACTCAAACTCGCACCGGAAGGTAATGGAGCTCCGGCGACAAAAGGATATGTTGAGACAGCAGCAACAGCATCATCATCATCAACAACAACATCAAGATTTTGAAGTCTGCTAAGCAATCGGAAGCTTTTTCCGGTAGTATCTATTAGTAGTAGTAGCAACTAAAATTAAAATTTTCCGTTCTGTTTAGAATTAAAATTAAAAATTTCAAATTAGAAGAAAAATTTTGAAGTTGTGTACATCTGGTTAAAGAGGGTGATGCAATGGTGACAAGAAGTGACAAAGAGCTACGGGAATATATATATATATATATATATATATATATATATATTTTTTAAAGCTATGGAAAAGCTTCTTCTGGTCACGTGGAAATCGGGGAAGGATAGAAAGGAAGACTGGGCACTGGGTAATTGGGCGAAGGAAAATGAATTATGAAGCCCAATCCAAAAAGCTTATTTGGGCTGAGCTTGTTGAGTTTATGAAGTTAGCCTGATGATAATAATAATAAAATAATTAATTAATAATTCAGAATAAAATTGGAATTGTTGTACAAGTGATGAATCATTTTAAGAAATTATAATGAATATCAAATTTTGAAAATTACTTTAATCAAGTGTTAAATCTCATTTAGAATTTAATTAAACAAAATTATCCATTAATATTATTTCCGTTTGGTGTTGACGTCTCCGTGAAAAAGTATTCTTCTTCTTTTTTTTTTTTCTTCTTCTTCTTTTCTTTATAATTTCCTATTACAATTTATTCTAACTTTCGAATTGCTCAAGTTACCTTGTCCTTTTAATTGTTCTTCTTCTTCAACCTATTCTACGACTGCATCCTCAATTCTCTATTAATTTCAAATTGCTCAAATTTCTTACTCTCCATTCTTCGAGCTTCAACAACATCAGTTTGAGCTTCTAATAAGGTATGTTTGAATTTGATATCCATTAGTTTGAGTTTCTGATTAGATTTAGTGATAGTTAACTGCTTTTCCGATTGGATTTTGTAATACTTGATTGATTTTATGATTCATAAATCAATATATTTTCTCAAAATATAAAAATAATGCAAAATTGTATGGAGTATTATGCTAAAAATATCATAACTGCTTATTTTGATTTGCATTTTTGTAATGTAATTTGTTGTTTATGTTATTTATGGGACAACATTTATAACCGTTAGGAGTGGCTTCTCTATTGAAGAATACAATGCTTCACTTCACCGGGAAAATTTTTGGAGTTTCTTCCTTTAGCTTAGCAGAAGCAAGCACTCTTATGATAGTTTTTGCTGAATTAAATATAAGTATTTTCTTATAGTGATAAGAAAACTTATATATTTACTGCATATTGTATATTTTATTTTAGAGACCATTTTATATTGAATCTGATTTTGTCACTTGAGAAAAAAAAATTACTGAGTGAGAATAAACAGAATATTTATAATATGATTTGTAAATATATGTATTTTTTTAAACTGATAAGAAAACATATATATTTACTGTTTATTGTTTGCTTTCTGCTAAAAGTTATTTTGTATGGAATCTGATTTTACTACTTATTTACAGGTTTCATTGAGTGCCCTAAGTATTACTTATGTGGATATTTCTCTTATTGTAACCTCTAATTTTGGGTATGATTCTATTGATCATCCTTCAATTGATTCTATATTTTTTTATAATATGAATTTTAATAATACTCTTGATTTTTTTGATATTTTGAATTTTCTACTAAAGATATTTTAAAAAAGAGTATGTATGTAATTGCATTGAATAATAATTTTAGTTTTCGTTTTAATCGCTCTAGTAATGAATATTATGTTATTTAATATGCTGCTGAAAGTTGTTGATTCATGTGTCGTACTTTTTGTATTAAAAAGGGTTTTAATTAGTTAAGAGATATTTGAGTGAACATAGTTGTTTACGTTATTAGCAATGAACATCGTCAAACAACATTACAAGTAGTGGTTGAATATTTGAAACATGAGATGAGGCGCGCTTAAGAATGTTACAGCACAGAATGTTATGGATTAAGTTCATGGTAGACATTGCCTAAATATTAGTTACTTTAAAGTATGGAAAATTGTTCAATATGCTTTTGATATTTTAAGGTCTCAGCTCGAGCTTCTTATAAAAGAAATCTGAATATGTTAATATTTTAAACTTAATTAATTTTTTAATGAATACTTTTATTTTCTTAAATTGAATATTAAATATAAGTATTTAATAGTATTTTGAATATAAAAATACTAGAAAATATACATATTACTAGTATTCACATAAAAAATGGTAAAAGTTAGATTTTGCTAATCTTTAAAATTTAATGATATTTTTAATAGATAGTTTCGTTAGTTAACCCAATCATTTTGATATCTAAAAAACAAAAATAAAAAATAATTGATTTACAATCATGCTTTTCCCTATGTTACACACAAATTCGACCTATTAATAACTTGATTCGGACTGGTTCCAAAATCATGAATGTACCCATTCAACAAATGTTAAGTTTGCAGGGTTATGTTTATCCCATGGGCAAAACAAACCATATGCTCTAACAGTGATATTGCAAAGAAGCCCCAACAGCCAATAAATTGGATTATCGAAAGGGAGTGTTCAACATTGGGTATCCTGACATGTTATTATCTAATTAAGCTAACTCTTTTTATTTCTTTCTTTTAAAAAAAAAAAAAATAAATTCTAACAGAATACAAATTTGAAAATTGGAACTCGAATAAGAGAGATGCCTCTCTTGCAACCTTTGATATCTAATTGGAGTTTTAAATCAGATGTATAATCACAAAAATGGAGTATTTGCAGAAGAACACTGTTGTCAAACTGAGATCCCATAGTTACTAATTTTGGTGACCTCTTTCATCAATTCATTCTTCTGTTGCTTAGCCTCAGAATCAAGCTTGGAAACCTGCCAATCAAATTATAACATATAAGCAAATTTATCACTATAACGGTGCAAACCATAACATGAACTGCATCTTTGTAGTTCACTATCTGATGATGCAAGAATATCTAAACCGTTTGAGAAATAGCAGGTTCAAGAGAGTTAGTACTCAGTAGGGTGCATCAAAGTGTCAACATAAGAACAAAAAGTTCTAGGAACTAAAACTAGTAAAAAAAAACAGTTGACTAGTGTTTCAATCATGCCGAAGAATGGATTAATGAACAAAATCATCAGTTTCCACTTTCCCTTCACAAGCTGCAGAACTGCAGAGAGGAGGGCGCTCTGTCAAAATGACAATTCTAAAGCTCCCCAAAACTCATTAATGTTTCTTTTTCAAAATGGCATAAGCATCGGAAGCAACCGTCAGAACCCACACTCATTATGAACAAATCCAACGCAAACCATGTTCAGGGAATAAAAGACCGCAAAATATTAAGACGCATGCAAGCCTTTATTAGTTTTAGAACTGCTTACTTTAGGAAGCTCTTCCTACCATTACAACAGGTCGTTCGTATATAGCAAACTCTGTACTTCAATAATTAATTTATCGCCCTACGTGGCTAATCTCCACTATGACAATTTTATCAACTATAATGTTAGAAATTCCAAAAATATTTAAGTAGGTTATAGTCAATCAAAATGTTCACTACTAACTCAACAGAGAGGTATCAAGTCCAAAGCATTGTCATTTATCATCAAAAAAGTACCAACTAGTATATTGATCTGCCATGCACTCTTTCCTTCGTAATCTGCCCTCATGTTTATATAAAAATACATAAGACAATCAAGAATAAACTGTTGCCTTCTTGGCAGATTTTTTTACTCTTTTGGCCTGAGTAATATATTCATAAAGACAAAGCACAAAAATACGCTATTGAAGCATCACATACATATTTATAGTACCCAAATCCAAACCTTAAGCAGGAATACTATGCCAAAAAGTTGTACCTGTGACTGAAATTTAGATGCTTCTCTTTTGGGTAGTTCCCGAAGAATATCCTTCAAACCTGCCACAACAAAGAAGAAACTTAAGCATACGCAAGCATGTTGTTTATCCAAACAAATTTAGTTTGCTACAATCTGAATAACAGAGATGCAATGTGGACACTACCTGCTGCTTGCTTTTCAATCTTATAGGCTGAGTGAATCACCCCTCGAATTTGCTTCCCTGCTTGTCTGCAACAAGAAACAAACAAGTTTGAGCAGAATAACAAGCTAAGTGAATATAGTGCAATTATATCAAAAACCTGAGTTTTGTCCTGCCACGAATAAACTCTGTTTCAGCTAATGATGCCCCCCTCTGTAAAACAGAAACCATATATCATGGCTCAATAAATACATGAGCGACGATAGTTTAACTCGAGAGAAAATGCTAGTGCATTAATTGAAACTCAAAGCGGGCTAACCAAATTTCAGCAAAATCCTGAATTATTGTAACACCAATAATTTTTAGAAGGACTAAAGATCCTGGTGTAAGTTGGTTTGTTTTCTGTCAAGGTGAATTGGCCTTTTTTGGACTTTGGGAAACAATTGTTTAAAGGCATTATGACCGATTGCCTTCAGGCTTCAGCACAAATATACCCATTGTGGCATTATCAAACTTGAATCCTTAGAAAGCTAAGGAGGAACGTTACGATTTGTAAAATTCAGGATTCAATGTTTTGCCTTCCTAGCTTTTTGTACAGCTACAGTTCACCAAAAAATGTAACCATCTCCATTCACAAAAGTAAATATCTAATGGGCATAAATCTCTACCAGCATAATATTTATTATTTTTTAACATAAATACATATGCTGAAAATGTGCCAAGCACTTTATCCTTCGAAAATAAAAACTGAAAAGACTTTTGTCAAGGATATTATTGAACCAACAGAAAGAGAGAGTCAGAGTGCAATATTTCTGCCTTCACACATCATCCTAGTGACTCTAATTCATCAGGTAAAAATGAAGAATTATAGCAGATACCTCTAACTTCTCACTTTCAGCCCTCAGTTGAATAAATGAATTCTGCAATTCCTTTACTTTAGCATCCGCTCTCTTAAGTAAAGCCTGAAAGCAACACATAGAATCTAAATTAGTTCAAAAGATCTACAAATATAACTTAATCGTTAGAATGAGAACTATGCAATAACATTTATATTGATGCTATAGGCATTCATAAAATGGAAACTATCTATGCATGCATCTCGCAGCCACAATTTCCGTCCTATCACTTGACTCTAAAAACCATAAGGCAACACAAAATTATGATTTCAGTCCTCAAACATAAAGCAGAACAATCCCTTTTGAATTTGAAATTTTCACTTCAGATTACTAGAAAATTTGTTACTCCATAACCATAAATTTCAGTTCAGATTACTTTTGCTTACCTCTTCACTCATGAAAAGGCGCAAAGTGTTTTGGTACAAAAAGCGTCTTGGTCCTGCAAATTATAAGTCAAATAGACTATGAATAGCAAAGAAGTCATAGCTTTTTCTTTATCTTATACAACAAATGTAAAAAACCATACACTGATTGTATGTTCTTGAACCAACTTACTCTTCAGAACCACGAGTCCCAAACCAACAGCAACACTGCCGGCAATTAACGGATGTGCCGCTGCAACTTTGACGCTATCTGCATAAGAAATGAACAAAACAAAACGAAACGTCATTGGCGCCAAACAAAAACATTTATTACTACAATGTGAAGAATCAAGAATACATACCTTTAACCTTTCCAAATACAATATTCTCATAAACATCAAACTCATCCTTGAAATCTTGCAGTGAATCCTAAACGTACCAAACAATCAATCGATTAGCTATTGACCATTGAAAATGAAAATAATACAATAAACCTTTAATTCGAATAGCTTACAATAGTTTGATTGAAATGAGCAGAAGAAGTTGAACGAATTTCAGAGAAGCGAGATCTGAAGGTTATGGTAGCGGTGTCGAGTGTATCTTCGACGGTCTTTTGGTATGTACGAGCTTGTTGAACTGCGATGTCGATCCATGGAGTGACTTCTTCAAGGGTTTTAGATTTGAGCGTCGAAGTGAAATCGCTGAGTGGCGGTAGGATTGGCTTGTCCTCCGGTGAAGATGATCCTGGAATTGCCATTTTGTAAAGATTTTGGTCTATTTTGATCGAACCATGCTTTCATAGAGCTCTCCACTTCGTCACTTCCTTCGGCTCGTGACCCTGAAGCATGTGATCCGCACCGGATGGTGCATCAACGGCCCGGCCCGTAGTAATATTTGGCAACAGTCCAACTTGTAGTTTGAGGGGTGAAAATATAGGGGATATATATACAAGAAAGAACACTAAAATTAAAACAATAGCAAAAACAACATGATAATGTTAACAAAATCATTTAGAGCCTTTTTGGTCCAAATTGAAAAAGAATATAAAAAAAAATTGACATATTAGAAAGGGTTGCCAAAGGGTATTCAACAAGTTTAACATTAGTTTTGGTAGCTTGGACTTCGGTGACGGTTCCAGAAAAATTTCCGGTAACATCAACTTTATGGCGACTCCTCTCGGCAATGTAATTCATCATTCTGACTGATTTTCGCCAAATTTCTAACTAATTTTCATAGTCAAAAAATGTTTTTTTGCCATTTTCGTCAAATTTTTTGTCGTTTTACCACTGGTCCATTGCTTTTAAATTTCCACTTTTGGTTTTTATATTTGACGGTATTAATGGTGGTTTCTTTGTTTTCTGGTGAGTTTTTGTCGAGTTTCAATTAACATTCATATCGGAATCCAATGAGTTTCTGTTAACCATCATATTGCTTCTGACAGTTTTACTTCTAATATTCTATGACCTCCGATTTGCGAAGAAGCTTTTGACTGGTTGCAATTGTCGAATGATACAACATGGAAACATGACGAAAATGTGAAGTCGTTTGGTTTCCGGCCATATTGATGGGTTTTAGAGTTTGAAGCCGTTGAATTTGCTGGATAAAATGATATATTTTACGTTATTTACTGTTTTGATTTTTTCTAGTGACTGCATTAAAGTTTTAAATAAGGAATAGTGTTTTTTTTTTTGTTAGTTTAATATAAACTCTTTTAAATATATAAGTCTAATAAAAAATTTCTGATAAAGGTAATTAAATTTTTTTAGCGTTCAATTATAAAAATTTTTTAAATAAAATTTATATGCTCCAATAACATTATATGAAAAGTTAGGAGAAGTAAACTAAACCTCCTATAAATTATGAAAATAACCATTGTGTTCGTTCATTAAACTAAATTTAATGTATTTAAAGTAACAAATTTAAACTTCAAAATTCAATTATTTCATTTTTTATGTCAAAATATATTTTAATTTTTTTACTATTTACACAATATTAAATAAATTTCCAATGAATTTCAACAATTAAATAGTTTTACAAATGACTCATAACCAAAAAGTAAAATTTGGGTAACATATATTTGTAGATAATACAAATTTTTATCATATCCGTTTTATTTTGTCCTCTCAAGTAAAGCAAAGGGTAAAAGAGAGTTAATTCGACCAAGGACGTGGCAGAAAAGGAAGATACCATTCACTCCTCTTAAAAGACCCGCGGGTGACAAAGGCGATACCACGACGAGTCATCTGTTGCTTTGCATCCCTCTCGCCATTTCTCTGGCCCCGCAATCTTCGAAACTCCAGTCTCAAATCTCAATCAATCTTTACTTCCGAACCACAATCTCTCCAAAGAAACCCTAATCTCTCAGTCTCCTTTCACGCTCCTCATGATGCCTAATTTGTTATCAACTGTTTCGAATCAGATTCGCTTCCTGCTCCAGAGCTTGAACGAAGCCAACGTCGACTCAGTTTTTCGAGAACTCTGTCAGGTACCTTTTTAATGCATAATCTGGAATTGCATTGATCATCTATTCTCGGATACTACATAGTTTGTTCTCACTTCATTGAAACCCTAATTTGTTAATTTACATGGATTAGTCTTCGAAGATTTTTTTTTTTTAATTTCGTTTTACTTGATATAAATTCAGATTAGGATCTTTTAATCTTTTGCTTTTCATTTCGCATTGTCAATTGGCAAATGAAGATAGGGATAGAGACTGTGATCCAGTTTGATGTTGTTATGGTAATGGTAGACCAAGCCATTATTCACGTAAAATGATTTAGTTATATAGTAGAATAAATTTTCGTATAATCCAAGTTACTACCGATAGCTTCTCAAATTTTTAGTCCTTATGCTTTTAAACCTACCAGCATAATAATTTACTGTGATTTAATCACGGATTAGATGTACCGTTAATGTTTGAAGAAGCATTTATCTGCCATGAATTTGTCTCTCTAACGTATAATGGTAACAATGTTATGTTAATGGTTTGCTTTGAAGTATATTTTATTTCTTGAATTTATTTTTGAAATGAGCATAAGCTCTTATAGTCTGCTTCAACGCTGGTCAACGCTTGTTGTTATGTGCTTGTTGCACCCAGGTTACCTGCACATGATGTTAAACTTTGAGTTTTCATGGTTTTCAGAGTAGGATTCAGAGAGCCTATGAAAGTGAGAGCCATCCATGATTTTGAATCACTTGTTTTGAGATGTTAATTGTTGGTTTACATGACATATCATGAAATTAGTTTCGTTTAGTAGGGTAGGATCAACTTTGTCAGGTCTCATGAATTTTGTGTTCTTTGAATTTCTTACTGGCAGTTCATTGAATATGGAGTTGAGGGAGGTGTTCTATTGCTCCAAACATGCTTGGAACGCCTGCATTTCCACAGGACAGACTTGAAAAATCCGCAGTTGGAATCACTTCTTGTCTCAATTTTCAAAGTTCTTATGAGCAAACCAAATTTCAGTACAGTGATTTGTCAGTCACTAAGAAACATTGTGATTACTGAAGAGCTGCTTGAGAATTTGTCAAATGTTTTGCATCTATCTCTATCTGAAAAAGTTGGAATTGGTCTTGCTCTTTCTGATTCTGAGAATATCGAAACCAGAGTGGGTGGTGAGTATTAATTTGCTAGCCTGTTAGATTATTGACAGGGTGATTTGTTGGTTGGTAGGTATTGTCGAATGCTAATTTTTACTTATTTTGATTTTCTTTTTTGGGTTCACAGCAAAGAAATTTTGCATGGCTCAGATCAATGAACTGTGTGCAAATCCCGTTTCTTTGAATTCTGTGGAACAAATTCAAAATATTTTTATTTTCCTCCAGAGGTCCGAGGGCCTTTCCAAGCACGTAGATCAACTTTTGCAGATACTGTCCTTACTGCAACCTAAAGATGCTTCTCCATTTGTTTTGACTCCACTTCTTTCAGATGAAATGCGTGAGACTAATTTCTTGAGGTTCGTGATTTCTTTCTCCCTCCGTTTTATTCTCTCTCTCTCTCTCTTTTATTTATTCAGCAAATCGGCGTGATTGGTTATTAGGTGTTACTTTTTTTTTCAACCTTAATGGATTGGATCGTGGTGTTTTAGGAATATGGATTTGTACCATGAATGCACAGAAAATGAGTTTGATGCGCTGTTGGCTGAAATGGAGAAGGAATTGAGTGCCGGTGATATTGTGAAGGAATTGGGCTATGGGTGCACATTTGATGCCTCACACTGCAAAGAGATATTGTCTCAGTTTTTACCATTGACTGAGAGTGCTATTTCCAAAATACTTGGGACACTTGCCCGCAATCATACTGGCCTTGAAGACAGCCAGAGCACCTTTTCCAATTTTGGTTTAGCTCTTGGCTGTGGCATTTCCACTGATCTCCCATTGTTGAATTCCTGGGATATTGATATCCTTGTAAAAACTATTAAGCAACTTGTGAGTGCGGTTTTATTCCTGTATCTCTTATGCCTTGATATGGCAATTACCATTTTTATGGAGGAAAGTGCCAAACACTCGAATGCCTTTTTTTTTTCATGAATGCAGGCTCCCAGCACCAACTGGACACAAGTGATGGAAAATATGGATCATGAAGGATTTTACATTCCTAATGAGGAGGCATTTTCATTCTTCATGTCTGTGTATCGACATGCTTGCCAGGTATATCTTGTCAGTGTGCTAAATCACATCATAGTTATTTTCAGGTTCTGCTGCTTGAATTTGAAACCCACAGTTTTTTTTTTTTTTTTGAGATTGTACACTTTTTGTTTCTTTGTAGGATCCTTTTCCTCTGCATGCTGTTTGTGGGTCCTTGTGGAAGAATACTCAAGGCCAACTCTCTTTCCTTCAATATGCTGTATCAGCACCTCCTGAAGTGTTTAACTTTGCTCATTCTGGAAGGCAGCTGGTATATTATCCTCTCCAAGACTCCATCGAATTTTCTTCTGTTGTCATATTAGGTTAAAGATTTTAACATGGAATGCTGGTTCATGCAGGTCTATAATGATGCAGTTCATGGTCATAAGCTTCAATTTGGACATACTAATCATGCATGGTTATGTCTAGATTTGTTGGATGTGCTTTGCCAACTAGCTGAGATGGGTCATTCTAGTTCAGTTCGCTCAATGCTTGAATATCCCCTTAAGCACTGCCCTGAAATCTTACTTCTTGGGATGTCACATGTCAATGTACCTATTTAGTTATATTGATTATTCAAGGTTTTTTTTTTTAGTTTTATTGTCCGCACCATTAAATTATTAACAAGTTCTATCTTACGATTGCAGACTGCATACAACCTTCTCCAGTATGAAGTTTGTTTTAAAGTTTTTCCCATGATTATCAAAAGTGTCACAGGTGGAGGTATGATTCTTTACCTATGGCATGTAAATCCAAATATTGTTTTACGGGGATTTGTAGACGCCCAGAATGCAGAGCTAGATAACATGACCAAGATTTTGGACGTATGCCAAGAGCTAAAGGTAAATCTTAAAATGACATATTCCATGCTATCTTGTTACTGCATTGCCTTAAAATTAAATGCTGCATCAGGGAATCACAACTTGTGAGAACTTCCTGTCCTTTCATTTGCATTTACTGAAAATTTTCAGTGTACGAGCTGTCTTTCTTTTTAAAATTTGAATATTTTTTTATTCTTTTTGACATGATGTATAACCATTTTGTAGATTCTGTCATCTGTGTTAGACATGATTCCTTCTGCAGTTGGAATTAGATTGGTAGCCCTGGCTTCAAGGAGAGAACTTGTTGACCTTGAGAAGTGGCTGACTACTAATTTAGTGACATACAAGGATTTTTTCCTTGAGGTAATCTTTATTCTTCCTCCTAGTTGCCATCTTGAAGCAGGTGTGCCTTTTACTTTAGTGTGTATGGTAGAAATCTAACTGCTGATAATTTCATTAGTTAGGTCATAATGATGGTGAACAAATGTGCTGACTTTCATTGTACAACTTTTCAGGAATGTCTCAAGTTTTTGAAGGAAGTCCAGCTTGGTGGATCACAAGAGTTTTCCACTAAACCTTTTCATCATAATAGTTCTATAGTAAATGTTTATATGGAGACCAGTTCTACCTTCCTGAAGGTTCCTCATTTTAAGCCTTTTTTTGGTCCTGGCCGTTGGTTCATGTATTCTTTCTCTTGATTCATAACTCTATGTTTATTTTACAGGTGCTCAAAGCTCATGCTTGCTTAATTAACTCCAATCAACTTTCTGAGGAAATGGAGAGATTGCAGTTAACAATTGACTCTAACTCAAGGCTACAGAACGGGGGCCCTGCAGATTCATCTGCAACTGAGGGTTTTCCTGAGGACGTTGAGGCTGAAGCTAACTCTTACTTCCAGCAGATGTTCTCTGGTCTGTTAACAATTGATGCTATGGTTCAAATGCTTTCTCAATTGAAGGAATCACCTGTGAGAAGGTTTGTTGTTGAAGTGTTTTCTTGTTTTAAACTGAACCTGTTATAGTACTGTCCATGATCAAGCTTTTGCCCTTCTGGCATTGGAAACCCATTCAGGGCATAGGAAATCTTGAGCACTGATTCTCTTGTTTGTTTATCCTCAATCTCGGTTTTCCTACATCATTTAAATAATTTTTCTAAATAATATTTTTGGAAAGGAACTCAAAGCTTTGAATCAAATAAAGTTTTAATCTGGATTAGGAAAGAGGTGGCCTTGGTCTTCTGCTGTATGCACTTGATGATGGAGTGTGTCTTTGTGGCTTATGACTTGTATTTTATCTTTATTGACATTTGTGGTCAATCTCTTTATGTTGTACATGTAAATTTCTGTTGCTATGACATTGGCAAATCAAAATGTCTTTTTATGCTGTTGATTCTGATGATGAGCTGCAATGGTTGACAGGGAACAATTAATTTTTGAATGCATGATTGGTAATCTTTTTGAAGAGTACAGATTCTTTCCCAAGTATCCTGAAAGGCAATTGAAAATTGCTGCTGTTCTTTTTGGTGAGTTTTAATAATGAAAGAAAGTCTTCCTTTACTCATTTTCTGATATTGCTATCTGTTCAGAAGTGTTTGAAATTTTTTCCCTGTATTATTTGCACAGTTGAGCTTATTTACTATATGAGCTCTGAACTTTGCCATCATCTGCTTTTATTTGAGAACAAATTTGTTCTTGTCATAAGCTATGGTTTTACATGTTGCGTGGTCATGAAAGAGAAGTTTGCTTTATGGTTCAGGTAATCTTGTTTGGAAGTCTGCATTTGGGCACTAATATTTACAGTAATGGTCTTAATGTTAATTTATTTTGGCAGAGAAGTAATGTTTTCTAAAATAATATGTACCATTTTTTTTTCTTAAACAAAACTTTTCAAATGAATGGTCTAGTAAGTGCAGTACTGGAGTCACATTTATCTCCATTTTATTTCAGCTCATCATGGTGTTTTTTTTATTTTTACTCAGTGTTGATTGAGCATCAACTTTTGCCCTCCACTTCTCATTTGTTGTGACCATCCTGCATTTTTCTCATGAACCAAGCTTGTCTTTTTCTTGTGTTAAGTTTTGGAGCCAACTTTTTCTTTCTTGACCACAATGCATGAAGAATATATTATATTTTCGGCATGTTCACTTTCCCAAGTAACTTAGAAATTTGTGTGATAATGAAAGTATTTGGCAACTTCGCAGCAGATTAATAGTTCTTATTGGTTATCATATTCGCAGGTTCTGTTATCAAGCATCAGCTAGTAACTCATTTAACACTTGGGATTGCTTTGCGTGGTGTTTTAGATGCGCTACGAAAACCTCCAGATTCCAAAGTTTGCTTCATTAAACTTATGGTTTCTTCCCTTTGTTTGGTTTTTATTGTTCACTTTTTCTGAAATATTTTTGTTTGCAGATGTTTGTGTTTGGGACCAAGGCTTTGGAACAGTTTGTGGATCGTTTGATTGAGTGGCCCCAATACTGTAATCATATCTTGCAGATATCTCATCTCCGTGGTACTCATTCAGAGCTTGTTTCTTTCATCGAGCGGGCACTTGCCAGGATTTCATCAGGTCACCTGGAATCTGATGGAAGTAACAGTGCTGCTGCTTCTCATCATCATAGTTTTTCTCAGCATACCGCAGGGAATGGGGAGGTAATGTCTTCTTTTTGTGTTGTAGATGCCTTCATATGAGTAGTGCGTTTGAACTTGTTGATTGTTTACTGATAGGGAAAGTTGTCATACATATTGATAATTTCTTATAATGAAAAGTAATCCAGCACAAGAATCTTGTAACTGATAAATCTCATTCCCATTTTCAATTTTCGAGCATCAATTAGAGCAGTTTAGCATTGGAGTTATGTGCTTAACTTGAGTAGAGATTTCACAAATGTACTTCCATCAAATTGCTCATAGCTATTATCCAGCATATTTTGTTTTCCTTTTGTTTCCACTAATTCTGGACCGTTTCTCCAGAATAGAACTTAATTTATACAGTGGAACTAACTTTGCGGCAACCTTTTATTTTGCTTCACCTGCTATTATCACATCTTTGGCTCTCTGGCTAATGTTCCAGTGCTGCAGTACACTTGCTACGCTGCCACTCAAAGTACATCTATGTTACCACTATCTTTCTATTTTAGGATATCTCTCTGCCATGTTGATTTGTGGAAGACCTGTAAAAACTTGTAACTACCATTCATTCATAGTGAAGGGTCTTTTTTTGCTACATTCTTGACTTGCTTCTGCAATAGTGAACTGACTGAACTAATTTGGTTTCCGAACAATATTGATTCTTTTGTTCTCTAATGTTGCAGTTGAATAGTGCTAACATCATACAGCCTGTGGCACAACCTTTATCTGCACTTCCTCTTCAACAACGCCATGAAAGTCCTCTTGATGACCGCCATAAACTCTCTGTGGCTTCATCTAGTGACACCAAATCTCTTTTACCTCCTGGAGGGCAATCTTTGGTTTCTCCTTTAGCTGATAATTCTAGCCTTCCGAAGGTATGCCTTCAACTAGCCTTCTCATGTCTACCTCAAATTGCATGCGATGCAGTTAATATATGCAATTTCATTATTATTTCATTTCACCTAATTGTTGAAGTTTTCAACCACAGACAGCTATGCTACCTCCTCATGGTTTCATCCGTGCTTCTCGAGGAGTCACCTCTACGAGTAAATTCCTTTTGCTAATAAGTGGATGTTTGCTTCTTGATGTGGTTACATTGAGCTGCAAGCCTCGTATCTTTTTTCTCCTTTTCATTTTCTCAAAGTTACAGGAACTCATATGTTGTCTGCAGGGTTTGGCTCAGCTTTGAACATTGAAACACTCGTAGCTGCTGCTGAGCGAAGAGAAACACCAATAGAGGTATTTGAGATTGACAGGAATGTGTATGTGAAGAATAATTTATTGGTGTGTGAAACAAGACCTTTCAAAGCCTCCCTCTGAAAATTTTATGATGTTTCAAGGATAAAGTAGATGTGTTTCCCTAACCATAAATGTAATACTTGAACCAACATTTTAAACTAAATAACTAATGCTCATTTCTTCTAGGAATTAGTAGTGTTCTCATGTTGTGATCATTCTGAATTTTTAATTACTTAATACATGTTCTTCAGTGCATGTTTTATTTTTCCTTCTCTGGGATATAGTTAATATTCATGAGCACTGGCTGTGATTATAAATTTTAACATTGCAGCTGGTTACCCACTGATGGTGTTGTGGGTTTATATCCTTTGAATTGTCTTTCGCCTTTAGTTGGCCAATGCTATGTTTCATCTCTTTTTTCAGCTAATGAAGGTAGCAAATTTCTGCTTTTTGCTGACAGGCTCCAGCATCCGAAGTTCAGGACAAAATATCATTTACTATCAATAATCTTTCAGCTGCCAATATCGAAGCAAAAGCAAAAGAATTCACTGAAATATTTAAAGAGCAGTATTATCCGTGGTTTGCACAGTACATGGTTATGAAAAGGTTGGAAGGCTGACATATTTTCATTCTACATTTGATTGCATGTATGAATGTTGTTATCAATCAGCTGTATTTTTTTTTTTTGTTTGTTTGCATGTGTACGCCCATTTACGTATTTACTTGTTATTATGTTGTTTGCTGAGAGTACCAATCAATTTGTGACCCAATATTGGAAAATAAAGAGATGGGGAAGGGTATTGTAAATCGTCTCTTTCACCACTTCAAGCCGCAGTAATTCATTTTCGCCAATTTTTTTTTGCTACTTGTCAGAAGTTATTTTACTTTTGGAGTTCTATGTGATACTGTTATTACATATATGCTTGTCATTTCTCTTCTATCTACATGAAGTATATTTCCACTATTGTATATCTGAATATATGCAAATATGTGGACGTGTCTGCAGGAATACTTGTGTTTATATCGTTTTTCCATGTCCATTATTGTTGTATAAATTCTTGGCTCTGTGATGCTATGGCATTGTGATCTATCATCTGTGGTTAATGTCTTTTCAGGGCAAGCATTGAGCCGAATTTTCATGACTTATATTTGAAGTTTCTTGATAAAGTTAATTCAAAGGCTTTGAATAAGGAGATTGTCCAAGCTACATACGAGAACTGCAAGGTGTGTATCATTACTTGATCGCTTCCTTATCCGTGCATTGTTCACCAATAGCCTTCTTCAGAAAATAAAGATGAATTGGAAGTTAAAATCTTTTTATTTCAGGTTCTGTTAGGTTCAGAGCTTATCAAATCGAGTTCAGAAGAGCGTTCATTACTAAAAAATTTGGGAAGTTGGCTTGGGAAACTAACTATAGGGAGGAATCAAGTCCTAAGGGCTCGTGAGATTGATCCCAAATCCTTGATAATTGAGGTAATTGTGTACCAATATAGAACCTGAAAACTTTATGTTTTAAACTTCATGCTTTATTGAATTGTTTGTTAATGCTCTGGGTGTGTCATTTATGGACCGACTTTTTGTTTGGCAGGCATATGAAAAAGGACTGATGATTGCTGTAATTCCATTTACTTCAAAGGTAAAATGGAATTAATCATAGTGTGACCTTTGCTGTGAACTTCAGTTTTCTGTCTGTTTGATATGTATGTTCTGGTGCTTGCAGATTCTGGAACCTTGCCAAAGCAGCCAAGCTTATCAACCTCCTAATCCATGGACCATGGGGATCCTTGGATTGCTGGCAGAAATCTATTCGATGCCAAACTTGAAAATGAATCTTAAGTTTGACATAGAGGTAGAGCTATATGTTTGCTTGAGCTCTCAGTGGTGTAACTGAGGGTACAAGTTCTTCTGTTTTAATAGCTGTGACATAATTCTGTATCGTATTCTTTTGCTTTTCAGGTTCTATTCAAGAATCTTGGTGTGGATATGAAGGACATATCACCCACTTCTCTTCTGAGGGATCGGAAAAGAGAAATTGAAGGGAACCCTGATTTCTCTAATAAAGATGCTGGAGCATCACAGCAACAGATTGTTGCTGAAGTTAAATCAGGGATGATCTCGCCGCTAAATCATGACTTGCCTCTTGAGGTTGTTAACCCACCTAATTCTGCAGCCCATACATTACTATCTCAGGTTTGTACCCAATTGGTCTTTTGCTATAGCTGGAAAACAGTGACATCTATCTTGGATCTAACCTTTTTACTTGTAGTATGCTACTCCTGTCCATGTTTCTCCTGTGACGATGACGGATGATGAAAAACTGGCCGCTTTAGGCTTGTCTGATCCACTTCCTCCTGGGCCAGGGCTATTTCAAGCTGCTCCGTCTCAGCCACCTTTTTCTGTCAGTCAGGTTCAATTGCTTTTTGTTTTATTTTATTTTATTTCCTTTTTCCGATAACTTTTAACTGTTGTTTTAGATCTAGCTTACTGGCTGCTGTGTGTTTTTTTTGTAGCTTCCAACAGCAATACCAAACATTGGCACTCATGTTGTTATCAACCCAAAACTCAATTCTTGGGGTCTGCACTTGCATTTTCAAAGGTCAAAACTGTAGCTGCTGCAATGTTTTCATTCTTAACGAGTTTATTTGTCTGTATGACTTTGATTAAAATAGTCTTTTCCTTATTGCGCAGAGTGGTTCCTCTTGTAATAGATAGGGCTATCAAAGAGATAGTGTCTGGCATTGTTCAGCGTAGTGTTTCTATTGCAACTCAGACGACAAAGGAACTTGTGTTGAAGGTTTGCTAATTGAACTTATGTTTCTGTGTCTCTACAACAGCCTGATTTAGTATTTCTTGATGTGATTAGTCTGAATCACGTGTTGCCTTTTTTTTAAGGGAATAATCATGTCACTTCTTGTTTTTGCTTATTAACATGTGTTTTAGAGCACTGTCAGGTGTCTTGTTTTCATTTGAATCTCTTCTAATAGTCTGCATAATATACTTTACAGGATTATGCCATGGAATCCGATGAGAAAAGAATATATAATGCTGCACACTTGATGGTTGCAAGTTTGGCTGGAAGCTTGGCTCATGTAACATGCAAGGTCTTTTTCTATCACAGGACTTTTAATTGTTTCTCTTATCTGTTCTTTTCTATAGTTAAGATAACTCTAATATTTATTTTATTGTCTGTTCACTGATGCTAATCTATTTCTTTGGTTTTCTAGGAGCCACTACGAACTTCAATATCTACGCAATTAAGAAGTTCACTTCAGGGTTTGAGTATTGCTAGTGAACTTCTGGAACATGCTGTGCAGCTGGCTACAAATGATAACCTCGATCTCGGGTGTGCAATAATTGAACAAGCTGCTACAGAAAAGGTTTTACTTCCTGCTAATAATTGAAACAGTGGCTACATTTCTCCGCGTCTAGATATTCCATTGTGTTCATCTGATTATCTTTTGTTTTTAGTGTAGGAACATTGTTATAGCTTTATGTCCCTTGCGCAATAGGGATGTTGGAAGCTAAACAAGTTTAGTGGATGACTGTTTGTTTTGTCTCACATTCCCCATTTGTGTTGATCTGGTTGTATCCTTAGAATAAGCATTAGTCTGTCCCACCCTTGGAATGACCAAAAAGGGAACATTGGTTCTTGGTGAAAAGATTCAAAAATTGCATTTTAATATGGAAACAATAAATATTTGACAAAGTATAAGGTGGTTTAACAGTAGAGCTGTTCTTGCACTAATATGGATTATTAATTTTTCAGTAACAAGTACAAATTTTCTCGTCATTGTAACGGCTTGCATTCTTTTGTACAGGCAATACAAACCATTGATGGGGAAATTACTCCTAGACTTTCTTTGAGAATGAAGCCTAGAGATAGTGTGGGTGCTACATTTTTTGATGCAAACATGTATACACAAGGTTCTGTGGGTGTTGTACCAGAGGCCCTCCGCCCAAAACCTGGTCACCTGTCCGTTTCTCAACAGCGAGTTTATGAGGTATGCATGTTGATCTTTATCTCAAAAATTATTTGCCTAGAAGCCTTATATAAATCTGGTATCATCCCCTCTGTTATTGCAGGATTTTGTACGGCTCCCATGGCAAAATCAATCTACTCAGAGCTCGCAGACTATTTCTACAGCTTCTTCAACTACTTCTGCTACTGTAGCTAGTACATATGGTTCTACAACTGGACAACTTAATGCTAGTTACCCATCTACTCCGGGCAACATAGGGTTTGAAGCCATTTCTCGTACACTAGACATGGCTCCTGATACTATTGAGTCTAGTTCGGCTGCACTTCTTAGGTATTTTATAATGATTGCTTGTAATGTTTCCAGTTTTATTATTGGACTTGCTAGATTTTTTAATTTTTTTGTATTCCAGCACGTCATCTATCCATATTGGCGCAAGTGAAAGTGTTATCCAGCAAAATTCCGAAAACAATGCTGTTAGTGCTTCATCTGCTCCAGCCCCTGAACTTCTTTCAGTTGATTCCTCAGATGCTCTGAAGGTTAGGATAGTTATTTTTGTATGAAGTGCTGTTGAAGGCCTTTGTTACTAATATTCTTTTTCCAATTTTATGCAAGGAATCGGGAATCTCTTCACAGTCAGCATCTGCATTAGCTTCTGATCGTGTCGGGAGTAGCATTTCAGATCCTTCATTGACCACAAGAGATGCATTAGATAAATATCAGATTGTTGCACAGAAGGTTACTTCTTATAAACATTCTATCTATGCTTATGTTTTTGCTCTCTTACCCTTCATTTATTGAAATGAGAGCCTTTATTACTTGTCATTTGTTTGTGTAATTTCTCATTTTCCTTTCAATCAATTTCCAAAACTTGGACCAACTTAGTGTACTGTATTTCGTGCTGCATCTTAAGGAAACGAAATTATGAACTATGTAATCTCATGTCTAGTTTGGTCTTAGTTTTTATGATTGTATTCTTGCTGACTTGTTATTTTAATTTGGGATCAGTTGGAGGCTTTGGTTAGTGGTGATGCTAGAGAAGCAGAAATTCAGGTACTGTTTTATCCCATGCTCTCAGTATGCGATCATTTATTTGCATTATTGGATGCATCATTGCTAAAACTCAGCTCAATTAGCCTAGCTCCACAACTTGGTAGTGAGGAACAAGAACAAAAGTTCTCTTCTTTTTTTTTTTCCGTTCTCTCAAATTCAAGAATCAATAGTTAGAGTATAAACTTAAATTTTATCAGATATTATTTTGAGCATTTGGTACTAGATTATTGAAATTTGTTTTCAGGGAGTGATTGCTGAGGTTCCTGAAATCATTCTCCGATGTGTCAGTCGAGATGAAGCTGCTTTGGCTGTTGCACAAAAGGTGTGCTTTCATTTCTCAGTAGTTTATTGGCAAATGCTCTACTGCTTTTGGCTTTGTTCAAATGTTCATTTTTCAGTTTGATTACTGGAAGTAACAACAAACCTGATGGCAAATTTTATTATATTAACTTCATGCATTAAGTTCTTTTGTTCAAACAGGTTTTCAAAGGCTTATATGAAAATGCGTCAAACAATTTTCATGTCAATGCTTGTCTTGCAATTCTTGCTGCTATTCGTGATGTTTGCAAGCTTGTGGTTAAAGAACTGACTAGCTGGGTATGTACTACTTACGCTATGCTGTAGGCCTTGTCTCTACTAGCCTACATCGTTTGCCAATTCTTTGATTAACTTTTTAGAACTGTCTTCTTAATACATCAAGTTTCAAAATTTGCATATATGCTAATTAAATCACAACCTATTTCCTGGACAGGTGGTTTATTCTGATGAGGAGCGGAAGTTCAACAAAGATATTACTGTTGGTCTTATACGCAGCGAACTGCTCAATCTCGCCGAGTACAATGTTCATATGGCGAAACTTATTGATGGGGGAAGGAATAGTATGTATTATAAACTTGCTGTCATTGTGTGTATATATTTACCTTTGCAATGATAAATTACATAACTTGCGCAGAGGGTGCTACTGAGTTTGCTATTTCACTTATCCAAGCTCTGGTTGTTGAAGAACCGAAAGTTATATCTGAACTCCACAATCTTGTTGATGCATTGGCTAAGGTTTTGCGATCATTCTTATTTTACTTTCTGTTGGATTTTATATTTCGCTGTTTAGTATGCAGAGTTTCCAAGTTTTCTGATTTGCAGTTTGCTGCAAAGCCTGGATCTCCCGAGTCATTAGTACAGCTGATTGAGATTGTCAGAAATCCTGTTGCTGCAAATAATGCTTCATTAACTGGGTTTACAGCTCTAAAAGATGACAAGAGTAGACAGCCTAGGGACAAAAAGGTTAGTGTATTTCTGTGTATGGTGTTATTTTGCCCCATAGTTATTTTGAAGCTAAACTCTCCACTGAAACAGGCTGTGAGTCAATCTATAGCTAACAGGGAAGACTACAGTAATCTTGATTCTCCAGAACCAGATCCTGTTGGTTTCCGTGAACAGGTATGGTTTATTTTGCGCTACATTCCATTGCATTGCAGCTCATTGATTTTGATACGAATTTCAGCCCAATGTTTCTTGAATTGTTAAAAACCATGTCTAAGTTTTCCACATATGATATATGTGGTTGAATGATCAGTTTTCTTAGGGCATTTTGTTGGAGGTTTATTAGGTGACATTTCAGAGAGATTTTATCTTACAAAAAGATGACTACAATTTTTTATCTTTTCTTTACTCTCTCTCTTTCCCCTCTCATACAAAGTAGCATTAAAATATGTAGGACATACGTTTTCTGTTGTAGCTATTGCAGAGTTTCTATTTCCTTGTTCTCTGATTGTTTGATGAAATAGGGTTCTACTCTTAATTCTTCAATTCTTTGTTTACTACTTTTGTTGCTGCTACTATTTTATGTAGGTGTCCATGCTATTTGCGGAATGGTATCGCATATGTGATCTTCCAGGGGCAAATGATGCAGCCTGTACTCATTACATCTTACAATTGCATCAAAATGGACTTTTGAAGGGGGATGATATGACAGATCGCTTTTTCCGAATCATTACGGTGATTGTTCATCTTTGCTTCAGTATTTTTTGTCTTTGTTGAAGGTTGTAAATGTGATCCACTGTGTCTTTTCAGGAACTTTCTGTTGCACATTGCTTATCCTCTGAGGTGATTAATTCTAGTGCTTTACAATCGCCTCAGCAAGGACAGAGCTTGTCCTTCCTTGCCATTGATATTTATGCGAAACTCGTCTTTTCGATTTTGAAGGTTAATTTGTGCTGCTATAGTCTTACCTTTTGTGAATTATTGAACTTTGAAATGCTACGAATTCCACACGGATCATTCTTTAATAATACATCTAACTTGAACTGTCAGGTGGAGCAGGGATCGAGCAGATTTTTCCTTTTATCCAAGGTGAATCTTATAACAATGATTATTTTCTTTTTTTTTTTTTTCGCAATGCTTTTTTTATGATGTTTACGGTTTTCAACAGATTTTTGCTGTCACTGTGAGATTTATACAAAAAGATTCGGAGGACAAAAAAAAATCTTTTAATCCAAGACCATACTTCCGACTGTTTGTGAATTGGTTGCTGGACCTTGTCTCATCAGATCCGGTTATTGATGGTGCAAACTTTCAGGTAGGATTTCTTGCACTGCTTATGGTCTTTTTCATCTTACCTGGAATAACAACATTAATTGATTGTTTTGTAGATCTTGACAGCCTTTGCCAGTGCATTCCATAATTTGCAGCCCCTTAAAGTTCCTGCATTCAGGTTGGTACGGTGCATATATTTATGTTTTGGCTGATTGTGAGGAGCAATAATTTAACAAATTGGTTCTTGTTTGATGGCATGGTACCCCAATCAATTGAATCGGGGGGATGGGTTACTTTGTGGGCTTGGAATTTTCTATAAGTAATCCTTTAGAAACTCTCCTCAGTATTTCCCTATTAGAAAATCTTGCATGCACAAGTGTGTTACACGTTTAACTAGTTGGTATTTGGCATTTCAAACATTTTTCCTATTTATGTGGATGTTTCTGCTCTGTTTTTTGTTATTATGTCGGCCGTACGTATATACCCATTGTATGTATGACTTGCTCTCCTGGTCCCTAAATTCCAACACATTGGCTGGCCTTTTTTATCCCATAAATGTGTAACATTCTTGGTTTCACAAATTATTTCAAAGATGTGGCGAATTATTGGAATTTTATTTTCTTCACTTTGGGCATTACATGTCTTGAATGATATTTCTTTTTTTTTTTTCCCCCATTTTGCCTGCCTAATTGGTTGAACTTCTTTCATCAGCTTTGCATGGCTTGAGTTGGTTAGTCACAGGAGCTTCATGCCAAAATTGCTCACAGGAAACGCGCAGAAGGGTTGGCCCTATATTCAACGACTTCTGGTGGACTTATTCCAGTTCCTAGAGCCGTTTTTGAGGAGTGCGGAACTAGGAATGCCTGTATGCAATTTCCATTTAAATGATTTTTTCTCAATTCATTGGAATATAATCTGTTGAATTGCTTTTGATTCATTTTCTTATTTTTTGTTCAGGTTCATTTCCTGTACAAAGGTACACTAAGGGTGCTGCTGGTGCTACTTCATGATTTTCCAGAATTCCTATGTGATTATCATTTCATGTTCTGTGACGTGATTCCTCCAAGCTGCATACAAATGCGGAATATTATCCTCAGCGCCTTCCCGCGCAATATGAGGCTACCTGACCCATCTACTCCCAATCTGAAGGTCTCTGTTCATAATCTTTTTTTTTTCCTTCTCGTTTCTTTGTTCAAACATTGATATTGAAGGTTTGTTCCATGTTCCACTTCTGCAGATTGATTTGCTTCCAGAAATACGAGAGCCTCCTCATATCCTCTCTGAGGTTGATGTCGCTCTTAAGGTAAAGCAGATGAAAGCTGATGTTGATGAGTATCTCAAGGTATGGTCTTTTTCTTATGAGCTGGGATATTTATAATTCTTAAACCGTTAGAACTCTGATGCATGGTGTTTACTTGATTCGTTTTCCTTCATTCTGTTTATAACCAAATTCCTAATTTTGTGGACTAGTCTATGACATTCTATTTCTAATTTCCATCAGTACATCATTATACTTAAGTTGATATCTATGTCTTACTGCAGACAAGGCAGCAGGGTTCTTCATTCCTGACAGAGTTGAAACAGAGACTACTACTTTCACCAAGTGAAGCCGCCTCTGCCGGTACACGTTACAATGTGCCGCTGATCAATTCCCTTGTGCTTTATGCTGGGATGCAGGTACTTTAAGTAAAATTGAATACTCTAAAGATCTCGACTCAGAAGAACATTACAACCTTTTGCTTTATATTCTTTTTCTCCAAGATGATTTGCGCATAACATGTTCTCTCTGATTTGTAATTTTTTTTCGTGTTTGATCTTAAAATTTTCTTTAATCTCAGGCAATCCAGCAGCTGCAGGCAAGAACACCTCATTCACAGTCAACAGGAAACACTTCTTCTCTGGGAGTGCTATTGGTTGATGCTGCTTTGGATATTTACCAGACTCTAATACTTGAATTGGACACCGAGGGGCGATATCTCTTTCTGAACGCTGTTGCAAATCAACTGCGATACCCAAATAACCACACTCACTACTTCTCTTTTGTCCTACTTTATTTATTTTCAGAATCAAACCAGGTAAACACACAGCTAGACTGATGGGTAGTTTGTTCTAAGAAGTTTCTCCCTCCGTTCACTTTTATAAAGGCTTGACTTACATATTTATTAATTTATTCTGAATCTACCCCACAGAATTATATAAGTCACTGTCGAGAGTTGAATATTGGTATATTTGAAATAAAATGACAAAATATATTTCTGCTTCTGATGATTTTACTTGTTTTATGAACAGGAAATTATTCAGGAGCAGATCACAAGGGTACTATTGGAACGATTAATAGTTAATCGTCCCCATCCGTGGGGCCTATTGATCACGTTCATCGAACTCATTAAGGTAACGAGAATCAGGAAATATTTGCATTGCAGGGTTTGCAATACCTTGTGGTTTTCTAATGAATGTGAGTTTGTGATTCTCTGCAGAATCCTAGATACAATTTCTGGAACCGATCCTTCATAAGATGCGCACCAGAAATTGAAAAACTCTTTGAGTCGGTGGCAAGATCATGCGGTGGGTTGAAGCCTATGGATGAGAGTATGGTCTCTGGCTGGGTTTCTGAGGGCGCCCATTGAGGATTTGTAATTTACATCCTCCATGGGTTTTCTGCTCCCGTGAATCATATATGTATATATACGATGGGCAGTAAATATTTGTACTATGAAGATAGTATTTCTCTGGGTGTTGTAAATATTACAGTATATTTCAGCAAAATTTTTGAATTGCCAGATTAATGTTGGGAAATGGCCAAAGCAATTGAACCATCTGGGTGCGGGATTTGCCCGGTTTAAAGTAAATATCTGTAGTGATTACACATCTCCGGACAACAATTCTTATATGCGTTTGCTGAGCATTTGTGGAATATTTTCCAAAAAAA
Source organism: Croton setiger (assembly GCA_948099555.1). Taxonomy (NCBI): domain Eukaryota; kingdom Viridiplantae; phylum Streptophyta; class Magnoliopsida; order Malpighiales; family Euphorbiaceae; genus Croton; species Croton setiger. The sequence goes on from CANUEY010241263.1 coordinate 50,213, forward strand.
TTAAGAAAGTTAAATTACTTTTTATATCAAAGATACTTTAACAATTAAAGAACATTTGTTATTAATCAAAAATTATTTATTAAGAATAAAATTAATCGTTTAACTTTATTTTGACTACCCAATTAAAAACGTATGAGATATTGCTATTTCAGATAAATTCGTCTACTTTTATTTGTAGTTCAAAAAATGGCAAATACTTAATACGTCTTAACAAGCGGCTACCTCTTTTGCATTATAAATTAAAAATAAACTGTTGATGTATCAACGTAAAAACAATATCCAATTAGTACAATATCCAAATGGACTCGAAATCAAAAATTGACTTTTCCTATCACCAGTACATTTCTAAGCCTCCCTACGAACAAAGTAGAGTTTACCCACCACATGAAGAATAGCAACGAAAGCTATGAACCCAATGCTCATGATTAGTACCACATTTGGAGAGATTTTTAGTCCTGGAGCGTCATCAGTGTAAAATTGCAGCATAGTCCCAGCTGCTCCACCTGAGGCACCACCGCTGGTTGTCCTCCTCCTTCGCAAACTTGCAGCAGCTGCTGCGCTACCTCTTGGGGGAGCTCCTCCTCCTAAAGCCATCTGTAATAATCACCGATGATTAAATATAGTTCAGAACCATGTTTGTACAGTCAAAAGTCGTCCAAAAATGAATCTAAAATCAATGTCAGTCGAAACAGAAATCTGAAATCAATCATCAGAAGATCCAGGTTAAGCTTGGGGGCATGCTTGGGTAATGCAGAACATTCACCCTGAAGTAACTGCATGCAACAACCAAATATGTATATAACTGCGAAGAAATCAGGATACTGCGAAGGGCATTAAGCAATACGTAGCCTCGTGATAACAAATGCCACAGATTCATTCATCAGTCATTTCACTTTCAACCATCAAAAACAAATGCTTATACTTTTTGGATGAGCAAGAAATGGTAACAGCGAGTAAGACATTTGAAAAGCCCCGTGAATAAAATCACGTCATTGAACTGCTGGTTTCCAAAACTGGATCTTAAGCCTCGGTAATCCAAAGTATATGAATCAAATTGTGACAAGATTCAAGATATACCGAATTAGATAACATTTTTTCTACTTTCCATCAAAATGAAGCTATATTTTTCCCCTCAAATCAGGAGAATAAATAGCACGGAAATGAATCGAATTAAAATCCTAATTTAATGCAGAAACTAATTAAGCATTCGAAATCAGGGTAACAACATCAAACAATGAATCTATTCGGAGCAGGTATCGATCCAAGGGAATTCGAATAAGCCTCAAAAACATACAATTAAAAAAAAGGGGGGGCAGATCTGTCGGATCTGGAAGCTAGATCTACTCTAATTGTATATGCTACATGTCTAATCAGAACAAAAATCAGATAAACCACAGAAAGGATACGATGAACTCACCGGAATCGGATCAGAGAATATGAAGTCTGCCGGAGTTGAAGATCAGTAAGATATGGGTGCAAATCGCGATTAACGTTCGAATGGAGATTTCTAGTTTATATACCACTTTTTCACCAACGGTGTACCCACCGCTCCACGCATGACTAACGAATCATGATAAGCCACGTCAGATTTATTAGACAAAGTAGAAACCAAACCTGCCTGCAATATCGTGCATTGTGAAGGGTTTTTTTTGTCTTTTTCATTATTATTATTGTAATAACGTTTTTATAAAGTTTATAGTAATTACATTAATTTTAATGGAGTAAATACCACATATTATTAGCTAAATATTTTTCTTTATAACTATGATTATTATTAGAAATAAAATTTATATAAATAAATGTTTATACTATCATATTTGCACCAATGCTAAGAATTTCATAATTTTCAAGATAATAAATCTGGTTTCGTAAGATATCTGGTTTCGTAAGATACCTTTAATGGGAGTTCAAGTTGATGGAAGGTATCTCAAAAGTCAAATTAGAGGTTGTGCCGATTTTTTTCATTCGTTTGTTTGGTGGTTCATTTGTTTTATTTTTTTATTTTTTTTTTTACAGTATACTATATATATATATATATGAGAGTTATTATTTATATTTTATATTTATGTATGGTATATATGTCAATATATATATGATATACGCTAACAAATATATGAACTATATACGCTGGCAAATATACTACATTCACAGTATATATATTAGTATATATAGTTCGTATATGGTATATATAACGGTATACATAATTGTATATAAGTACTAAACTAATATTCATATATATTGGCAAATCAAATATATATACTAAAATACTTAATAAATTATACATTTCTCCTCTCTACTGTTGTCGTCTTCTAACTTCGTTGGCATTCAGTCTGAAGCTCTCACAACGACATTTAACCAGTTCCAGCAATCTTTCTTTAATTATTGGTTCTCTATCCATTGTTCTTATAATTAGAACAATATATTGAGATGAATAATAATTTATAGAGAATCGAGTATTAGTGTTGCAGAGAATGATTTTCAGAAAGATGAAGAATTGAAAAGATGAAGAATTGAAAAGAGAAGCAGACTTTTAAATCATTGTTTCATAAAGATGAAGAGTAGATGAATCGTGAATCATAAAGCAACTAAAGTACAGCAACCGAAATAATCAATATCCCAAAAAATTAAAATCCAAATAATACTTAATTTGGAGGTACAGAAATATTTGTGAATGAAGGATCAATCAATCATTAGTTTATTCAATCTTCTATGATACAGCCTTTTATATAAACGGAAGGTAGGTCCATTTTAATTTTGGATTTTAGCACTACGTACGGCCCCTGCGCTGCGCATTCTAAATTTGACTGCAGTCTCTTTATTTATTTATTTATTTGATTTGATAATAATAATATTAATAAGACTGCACTTAGAAAAACAACTACAATACAAGTGTAAGTAGATACGTGTTCCCTGATTTTATTATGTAATAAATTTAAAAAATTAATATAATATTTTGTCGGCCCATAAATATTATTTTTTTAAAATAATAATTCATCTATTATAGAAAATACTCACATTTTATATTTTTATTATTTTGCCTCACAAAAAATTAATATTTCATTTTTTTCTATTATACCCTTAAAACATTAGAAGATAATTTATGTAACAACTATAGGCAAAAGTTAATTTTTTATATAATAAGAGTATTAATGATTTTTATTGAAAAAGAAAATAGTCAAAATCATCGGTTTCCCACTAACACTAGCTCGTAAGGGCTTAGGATGGGTAGAATAAAATGGGCCCTGATGCTCTTAAATATGAAAGCCCTATTTGTTGCGGTCCTCGCGGATACCATTTTTAAAAGTACAAGCCCAGCCCTCCAATTCCAATTGCTTTGCCTCTCATATAGAGCATAAAATTGTAGTAATATTGAAAGAGAAAAAAAAAAAAAGCAAAATATAAATATATGCATTGTCAATCTAATTAATTAATTATGAAGTTTGTAAGTAATTACAGGGTTGACAAGACGACGGAGAGGACGGAGGCGGCGGCGGCAACATTTAGGCCCACCACTCTTTTCTCAATTTAATGTCCAATCGGAAACTAAATCATTTTTACTACATATGGACCAGAATATCTACCTGCCCTGCTTCTCCTAAATACAAAAAAAAAAAAAAATGTTCTTATCTTTCACAGGAAAACCTTTCCAACCAAACAACACTACTTTCTTCCTCCATTCCATTCCCACAACCCTTTTTTTTCCCTTTCCGACCTAACCAAACACCATTTTCCTTTTCCTTTTCCAATTCAAGTTCAAAATTCAATAAAATGAGTCAATGTGTTCCAAGTTGGGATCTCGACGATAATAATCCGTCACTGTCTCCGGCCAAACTTTCTCTCCGTTCTCAATCCAATTCCACCGCACCTGATGTTCCTATGTAAATATTTTTTTTAGTTGTTTTGAAATTTTGTGTTTTTCTGAAAATTCAAATTGAATTTGTTTTTTTAATATGATTTTTCATTTTTCAGGTTGGATTATGAAGTGGCGGAGCTAACATGGGAGAACGGCCAGCTGGCCATGCACGGCTTAGGTCCACCGCGAGTGCCGGCGAAATCGTTAGCTTCTAACTCTCCTTCTAAATACGCTTGGGATAAACCACGCGCTAGTGGAACTCTTGAATCTATAGTCAATCAAGCTACGTGTTTACCTCCTCATCGTAAGTTAATTGGTTTGGATGTATGCGGATCGGCTGAGCTTGTTCCGTGGTTCGAACACCACCGTGAAGCTGCTGTCGCCGCCGTTCCCGCCGCCGCTTCTTCGGCTACGATGACTATGGACGCCTTAGTCCCTTGCGCTAATCGGACGAGTGATGTTAGCGAGCGAAGAAAGAGAGTTACTGAATCCGTACCGGCGCTAGTTGTGAGTTCTACTCGAGTAGGGTCGTGCAGTGGGCCAACTGCCACGCAAGATGAAGATGCTCTTCTGGCTGCTAAACGCGCAAGGGTGGCGCGTGTTCCGGTTGCTCCGGAATGGAGTAGCAGAGACCAGAGCGTAAGCTGTAGCGAAACGTTTGGGAGAGACAGTCAACACATGACACTGGACACGTTCGAGAGAGACTTGGGCGTGGGTTTGACATCTACCTCTTTAGGATCTCAAGAAAACGCCAGCTGCGGCAAAACGGCCACAAAGACCGCCACCATGGACGAGGATGACTCCGCTTGTCACAGTAGACCACAAGTAAATAAATTACATAAATTTTATGAATTTTTGAATGACATGCAATATTATTACTCATTCGTTCATGAACGAATATGTGTCTAAGTTCCAATTATTTTTAATATTTGTTTGAGAAAGAGGGAGGCAGGTGATGAAGAAGATAAGAAGGATAATGTGAAATCTTCTGTTTCAACTAAAAGGAGTAGAGCTGCTGCTATTCATAACCAATCTGAACGTGTATGTTCTTTTTCTTTCTCTCCTGTTACTTTAATACAATTCTTGCTGAAAACCATATTAACTAAACATCACGGTGTAAGTGGGATTTAGTTAAAACCATATTAACTAAATTTTTTCTGGATTAAAAATTATATCAATCAAAAAATGTTTTAGCTGCTGAAATAACAAAGCTTAAACTATGAAGAAATAGAAAAATTGCTTTAGGTGGCAAGTGTTTCATAAATGTTTCTCTGACTGGCTTCAAGTGTATGGTATGGTATGCTACTAATAATTTAAAGTCAATTGTAATAAATGTTCCAAAAATGTACGCTAATTAATTAAAAAATGACTGAAAATTTGTTTCTATTTTCAGTCCACTAATTATGACTTCTCCCTAATTTTATTACCAGAAAAGGAGAGATAAGATAAACCAAAGGATGAAGACATTACAGAAGCTGGTCCCTAATTCCAGTAAGGTACGAAGTTTTAATTGCAGCTTTTTATTTTTACAAGCCTGCCAGCCATGTTATCTCTGCATTAAATGTTCTTCAGCAGTAAAATAGGATACTTCTAAGCAGTAATTAACTTAATTGAATTAGTTTTTTTCCAAGTATTAAGGTTAAGTATTTAGTTAATTAAGTTGAACTGAATTAATTAAAGTTGAGCCGACCTTATGAAAATGACTCGATTGAGCTAAAAATAATTGAAAAGAGAAGAAGTAAAGGAGAAAAAAGAAGGAAAAGCCAATGGATATTCGTTGCCATGCAATATCCCACTAGACCAAAATCATAATTTTTATTCTAACTTTTTTGTATTCGTGTAAGATATATATATCATAGGGTCATTGAGGAATAGTGTATAAATTCTTCTGATTTTTTTGTATTAATAAATATTTTTAGATTTAATATATAGATATGGATTAAATTAATAAAAGAAATGGGATGATTTGGTGTATAATACGAGAATAAACCATCCTCATGCACGTATTTTTCAAAATATTTAAAGTAATACAATTAAAAAGTAAAAAAAAAAAAAAAAAGTTAAGTTAGTTGTGAGTTAATGCTAACTTGTTACTAGAAATATATAGAAGTACTAAAATTATTATAAGAACCTAAAATGGACAGAAGACAAGAAGAAGAAGGCAAGAAATGTGGTGTTAGAGAGTCTTTCGTTCTGCAAAAATTGGCTGTACCTGCCGTATCTTTGGGACTGGTCCAGTAATTGTAGTCCACATACCCAAAATTGCCATGGGGACAACTTGACAGAAGGTTGTTTGGTGTGTAGACAATCCCCTATTTACCACATAAACTTGTAGGCCCTATACCCTTCCTTACAGTTCATACAATTCCACTACTTTTATGACCTCGTATACAAGTTTATAATACAATTTATGCATGCTTATTAATTTTTAATAAAATTACCCGATGAGGTACACTTTGGTTTGGTTTCTATCAAATTTAATTAATTAGCTAATTGCTGCTTTGTTAAATAATTATAGACGGACAAAGCCTCAATGCTGGATGAAGTGATAGAATACTTAAAACAATTGCAAGCACAAGTCCATATGATGAGTAGAATGAATATGCAGCCAATGATGTTACCAATGGCAATGCAACAACAACTTCAAATGTCAATGTTAGCTCCTATGAATATGAACCTGGGAATGGGTCTTGGAATGGGAATGGGTATTGTCGATATGAACCGTCCAACTATTGCTCCTGTTCTTCACCCTTCTGCTTTCATGCCTGCTATGGCAGCTTCTTGCGATGGCTCCCCCGTCACCGCGGCCGAGCGTTTACATGCTGCCGCTGCTTCTACTTCTGTTATGCCTGATCCTTTATCTGCAGCTTTCCTTGCTTGTCAGTCACAGGTACTCCCATATTTTCTTTTTTTAGTTTTCGAATTAATAAAAAAATTGACTAAAGCTTGTCATTTTTTTATTTTATAATTATAATTTTAATATTAGCTTAGTCCATAGATAATATCACAAACTCGAATAATATAAGTTTAGATAATTAAAATGAAAAAATTATATGATTTTCTTTCAGCAGCCAATGACAATGGAAGCTTACAGTAGAATGGCAGCAATATACCAGCAACTACAACAGCAACCACCTCCTGCTTCAAGCTCCAAGAGCTAAACAAGAAAAATTTGCAGTCGGTCCAATTCAGATAATAAAAAGCAGCATTGTGATGGGTCAATGGATTTGATTGCAACCGTCTCTAGTGGTGTGTTTGAGGCATATATTCTGTTTTTTTTTTTTTTTGGTACTTTAGCACCTTACAGATTAGTCCGGAGCAGCTTGTGTTTATATATATATGTATAAAATTTTCCAGATTTCATTGATTATTTTTACGGGCTTAGATATAATAATTAGTGCTTTTGGACATTTTATCCAATTATTTATTTTAATTATGAGTTTCTTAATTAAATTTTTAACTAATAAGATTATTTATCTTTATAACCTTTTATTAAAAAAAATTATCCAATTGATTTTTTTTAAAAAAAAATATTATTTTATTTGAAAAAATACTAAAAATAGAGTTAAAATGACGTTTCTAGCGGGGAAAAAAAATATACTATCACATTGTATTTTATAAGAGAGAAAGGGTATATTTAATAAATTATTACATTTTAAAAAATATTTTGATAATGTGAAAAAATAAAAAAAAAAAATTGTACGTGTAGAAGGAATCAATAATTGAAACTAAAATTAAATGATTTGATGAAGAAAATAAAAAACAAGTAGCATGCAATGTTTACAAAAAGATGAACAAATAAATGATTGGATGATCTGGTTTCAACTTGGATTACGCACGTACCACACGTTTCTCCATCTAATTATAAAATCTAAATTATTTATTTCTTATATTTTCTACTCTATGCTAATAATACATGGAAATATGATTATCCAATAAACGGTTGGAGTAAAGGATAACCACAAGATTTGATTTATGTTGAGAATCTAATGGCTCTTCTTTCTTTCCGTTTCAGTAGATTTTGTCTTCTACCTTCCATTAATCAAATGTCTATGTCTTTCTTTCATGAAATAAAAGGTTGTTTGTTTCCCATTTTTCTATAAAAAAAAGTTGAAAGAAAAAAGGCTGTTTTATTTCAAAAGCTATAGGAGAAAAAATTTGACGCCAAACATGACCCAAGGATTCATTAAATGATTATTATTTGTTTTGAGGTTTTTTAAATTGCTTAATATACAATTTAGCACTTAATATTTTGCTAATTTTCCGGATGAAACTCTAACATTTACATTTGTTTTATTAGTGCACATGCTATTTGCTATCATATATTATACTAGGTAATTTTTTTATTATAATTTAAATTTATTATATTTTGTCGTTATTTTTATAATTTTTTTTATTTAAATAGTGAATAAATAGAAATTATTATAATGATATTAAAAAAATCAACTTTATTCAATAATAAAATAAATAACAAAATGTAAGAAGAATAGTTTTTTTTGGAAAAAATACAAATAATTAGTTCAAATTGAAATGCTAAAGAAAAAATTTTGTTAAAATAGTATTTGCAAACCACGTTTTTTGATTATTATTGATGTAATTATTTATTAAATTTTAAATTATTTAATTTTATAAAGATTGAAGTTGATTTAATAGGATTATTATTTTTAGTAGAATTTTTTATTGACAATTATTGTTAGTAAAGTTTAAATATTAGAAAACGTATAATCTTTTTGAATTTATTACAAAGTTTAATGTCTATATTATTACATTTAAATGGATCTCTGGTAGTGACAATGGCTGTTGCGGTCATTGTTGCCTGAGGTTGAGGTGGCAATAGTAATGGAATATTCATAATTATTTTTTATAATTTTATTTAATTTTGAACGTTAAGATTAAGAAAATGCAATTGTTGTATAGCCAATATGTCCACTGTATACAAATTCTACATCACACTAGCTTGTCCATTTGGTCTAACCCTATTTGTTAAAGATGATGTTTGAAAAGAAGAATTTTTCTTTTTTTTAATTGCAAATGTTATTATTTTGGATATTTATTTTAATAATGACTAAAAATAGAAAAATGTAAGAAAGAGAATAATTATTTTGTAAGGACTAAATAATATTTTTTCACAAAATTTAGGGACGAGAATAAGTAAAATTGTTATTTTGAGACCACTTAACGCCTAATATTGACGAAAGGATCAAATAATGTAACGAAAGTAAAATATAATGACTAAAAAATATTTCTGTCATAATAAGATGACTCGGTTACGATTTCAACATAAACTGGAGACCTAATAATTTTTTTCCCACTTTAATATGAGACTTAATGCTCACTTTAGTACATGAAATTAGAGAACATGGACAAAATCAACTTTTTTGGTAAGTGAGATTTTAAACTCGTTAAATATTACCAATTTGGTCCTTTTTACAATTTTTATTTTTTAATTTATTAAGTTTTAATTTATAAAAAAATATCATTTTTTTAATTTTTTTTTAATATATAATAGGCTACTAACAATTTAGATAACATTGTGAGTTACACAGCAGGGGTTCAAATATATATTTTTAATATATAGAAGGTCACTAACGGATCAGGTAACCCTTCTCTTAGCACCAAATTAGTGCAAACAATGTGGTCGGCAGAAATCAAATTTGAAACTTTCACATATTATCATATTCGTATAAGGTAAGATAACAAATCAGGTCACACCCTGATTAACTTTTTGAAATATTAATTATAATAAATTGTTTTATTTTTAATAAAACTATTATTAGTCACTAATAAGTTAAACTTAAATAATATAAATGGCAAAAAGGACTAAATTGCAATATTTGAAAAGTTTAAGTTTTCATTTGCCAAAAAAAAGTTTATTTTGTCATTCTTAAAACAAGTTTGTCAAGTTGACGGACTAAAATTTTATCATGATGATGCCTATTAAACTGAACATATTACTTTTGGACTTTGAAGAGAGATATGTATATGGGCCTAGCCTCAACGACCACCAACCCCTGAGCCCTTGTCCAAAGCTAGCTCAGTCATATTGGCACTTAAAGAACAAAGCTGTCTCTTACATGGCCCAGATTTATTTTGTTGCTATACTGGGCTCAACTGTTGGGAAAATATCAAAAACATTCAAATTTTACTTTTGAAAATAACTTATTAAAGTGCCATATATTTATATATACTTTAATATATATAGAGTTGAAGAGGGCGAAAGAAAATGTAGTGACGAGGTTCAGCTGTATGGTGGTTATTTCAAAGTATATATATTAGTATATATATCCAATACCAGATTGAGACTTTCCTTCTCCACCATCTCACCCCTACCACCATCGAACCACCACTTGCAATCGCCACCTCCTCCCTTACTGCTGCTGCTGCTCCTCATCATCGCCGCCACTCTTTGCTCAGCAATTACGACTAAAAACTTTCCAAATCTAGCACACAGCTCAAGAAACAAAGAAAACAAATGAAAACAATGAAAGAAATAAAAACAAAGACTAATTTCCCTTAAAAAGCAACTAAACATGATGAAGAAGGAATCAAGAAAGATGAAGAACACAGCTTAAAGAAACAAACAATCATAAGCTGAAAAAATGAGTACCTAAATTGAAGAATACAAATAGAAGAAATGAAGCTAAAATATCATTAAAATGGTTAAAATAGATGATATTGGGTACAATTTCTCATTTCTAAATGGGTTTTGGGGGGGGGGGGGGGGGGGGGGGAAAGATACAATTGGAAAAATTTGGTGACAAAAAA
>CANUEY010241401.1:0-10271 GCA_948099555.1 Croton setiger
TTTCTAAAAAAATTAATAACCGACTTGACTTAAACTTGAAAAATAATTTTGGTTAGCGAGGCCGGTTTCTAAAACCGGGCGTTAATCGAAATGTAATTTCGGTTAACGTACCCAACCCTCTTACCCAGTCTTTTGGTTCAACCAGTGTCTTATCCAATTTAAAAAACGGAGTCATTTTTCTTAAATTAATTTGGTTTTCAAAAACCGGTTTCCCGAAGGGTGGCGACTCAATTTTTAAGACCGACCAGTTCGGCAATCAACCAAAATAATTTTATCACCTGCTTTTTCTTAATAAAAATCCTAAGTTTTCGGTTTATTATAAATCGGAAAAGTCGTCGCTCGGTCCATCATTAGTTCCAGATCATATTCATCATCTCATAGCATAGCAGTATCATAAGATGCATAATGACATGTCTTTCCTTTTTCTTTAGTTGTGATTTACCAACCAAGTGTTGCCCCGGGAATTTCACGGTATATCAGTAACCATAGCTGGCCAGTAAACCTGTAAGACCGGAATATCGTCGGTCAAAAGGGATCCGAGGATCAACCTTTATTATGCAGTATTCACCAGATCATTCTGCATCGTATAGGACCAGTAGGTCTCTCTATAACATATAGGACCCGTAGGTCTTTCTATATCAAAAAGGACCCGTAGGTCTTTCCGTCAAATCATATAAAAACCGTAGGTTTCTCTCGTGGAATCTTCAAAAACTGGCTATGATAATCACAACGACCATATTAAAGTCCTGTGGAAATGCATTTATAAAATATACATTTCATAACGTCATGCTTCATATAATCATATGACCGGGCTTCAATACCGATTAAAACAACATATATATCTCTATAATCATATCAAATAACTCAACTAGTCGGATTTCAGTACCGACTGAGGAACCACAAACATCGCAAGTCATATAACAGATATTTCCTATTGACCGGGCATAAGTATCAGTCCAAACAGATCAACATAAGCATATAACAGCAGTTCCATATATCACATATGACCGGGCTTCAGTACCGGTCCAAACAGTTCAATATAGCACACTTGGCAATTTCACAAAGTTCAAATCAAACATATAAGTAAGTGGTTTTAGCACTTACCTCACTACCGTGAACTCGGGTGGGCCTCGGGTTGCTTACCCGCGCCGCTCGAGAACTTAATGCTCCTATAATGCATAATATAGCAATGATGTTCAAATAACCAAATCTGAAATCCATATATGCTATGATGAATGATTTAATGTTTAATTCTCTGATTTAATTTAGTTTAAAATTAATCAGTATATTTTTCAGAGAATTTAATCTCAATCCGTAAAATTTTCTGATTTAAAATCAATTTATAACATATTAAAAATAATTAATAAACTCAATTTATCATATAATAATTATAATTAATAATAATAATTATAATTATTAAAACCAAAACCATAATTAAATAAACCAAATAAATAATTAAAACCAAATTCATAATTAAATTCTTTAACAAAATATTTAAATCTTAATTTTTGACCTCAAAACGATTTCAAAATAAATTTTTGACGTCAAAAACAGATCCAGAACGTCAAAATTAGGTTGGTAGGGTCAAAATATAATTTATAAAAGTTTCGGGCCAAAATGTAATTAAACATAATTGCAAAAGCTACCTAAAAGGGCCAAATTGCAAAGCTGCAAAAATATTAGGGGTCAAATTGCAATAATTAAAACTTAAAACAGTTGGACTAAATTGAAAGGAAAAAAAATTCTTGTTGGAGAGTATAATTGCAAAAATAAATAACTTTCAGGGGTCAAAAACAGAAATTACCCAAAATCAGGCACCAGAAACAGAATTCACCAAAACGCCCAAAACGGCGTCGTCTTGGCCCCCGCGCGCAGCCCCCCGCGTGCTTGGCGCCCGCGCGCGAGCTTGGCTCAAAACGCACACCTGTCGTGTCGTTTTGGCCAGCCTTGCCGCATGCCTGCCCCGCTTGCCTCCTACCCAGAAACTGTGACTCTCAAGCCTACCTCCCGATGACCGTACGTCCCGGTGGTTTTCTGACGAGCTACGACCACTGTTATCTTCCTCTACACACCCTCTAGCTAACTTTCGGAGCCACCAGAAACCCTCTAGATCAAAAGATACAAGTCCCCAAAGTTGGCTCATCAACACTGTTTACCCGAATTCCAGATTTTACCTATCTCTCAACCCAACTTCTAGCCACCTTTCCGGCCACCTCCAGTTGTTTTTCGGCAAACTAAAACGACTAAAATCTACACCAACATACCCTCTATCATCCCATATAGCCCAAACACACACAAGTTTCACCAATTGGAAGTTATAACCCTCCAAAGTAGCAACCTTAACATTGCCCAAAACCTAGAATTATGAACCAGAATTTTGTCTCTCTTTCCCAAACGATTTCCAACCACTTCTTACACTATTTCAAACATCTAAACACTTCATAAATAATCTAAAAACACACTGGAAAGGTTATATTTGAATTCCCCTAGGATTTTCTTTTCTCTCTTCTTTTCTTCCTTTCTCTTTCCTTTTCTTTCTCTTTTCTTCCTTCTCTCTTTCACCTACATACTGAATCAGCCTCAATTCTTGCCTCTCCAGCTCATGTTACTCTTCCCAAACTAATCCAGCAGCTGCTCACATGTTTTTCCCACCAAAACTATCTAACTTTTTGCCTTAAACCTTTCTTTAACATTAAGTTTCCTTCTTCCTTTTCTTCAAATCTTTCAAGCTCACAAACTAGCCTATGAATTCACTCCAGCACCAATTTTAAATACATTTTGGTTTCAAAATAATACGTAGAACATGTGTCTGAAGTTTCTTAAAAATCGGAATCCGAAAACTAGTTGCGATTCAATCGGTGCCCTAAACCGAGTCCGTAACCTCGACGATTTTCGCAGAACCAAAACCGTACAATTTCGTCGCAAAATTAGGGTTCCAAAACTCTTTAAAACATGTTAATAAACATATATTGAAATATCAAAATCATTTGGTTCATATTTTACGCAATTCCGGTATTTTCCGGTCGCGCGGGTCCAAAAACCCTAATTAGCTCCATTTATGTCTTTCGACGGCAAACGAGCCTATAACATAGCTTGTAATACTTATTCAAATCATATATTATCATATGCAAATCATATATTCCATGTTTAACTTAATTATCAAATCAAATCATGATGCATTTTTAATGAAAATGCACGTAATGCATGACAATGACGTCGGAACGACGTAGGGTTAGGTTTGGGGTGTCACATGCATGCTGGTTGAGATGGTCAATTTGCCTTTCATTGTTAGCAGCCTGTTTTGATTCCTATTGCCTAAAAAACTATTCAAAATAGGTGTTTTTATTTCACTCTACCATTTACAATCCTACTGCCTTTCAAGAACACCTTTACAACATGTTGATCCCTTTCATAGCAGCTACTATCCTTACTTATTTTCATCTGCTTCCGTTTTGTTTGCTGCCTGATTGTTTATTGCTGTTGTCCTTCTGTGTGTATCAAGTTTTGTTCCTGCATATAACTATCATCTCCACCAAGCCTGTATGTACCAAGTTATATCTCGTGTGTTGTTGTAGGAAGAGTTATGCCTTTCTTATTGTGATCTTTCTGATGTCAACTCTGGTTGTTGTGCCTCATAGTGGCCTGAAACCAGCAGAAGCTCAGGTCCCTGCATTTTGTTATTGCTGTCTACATGTAAGGTCTTGTAATAGGTCATAGGTAGGTTCATTTATTCATTGCCATTCTTTTCTCAAATCAGATTATGCTAATTCCAGTTAATGCCGTGCATTATGTGTCTACAGCTTCTGTTTTGTTGCTATTTCTACTGCATCATGTCACAATCTTCATTTCAACACCCATAAATAGTTTTACAGGATGTTTATTTATTGTGGTTGTTTGTCATGATATGAAATGAATAGCTCATGAGGAAGTTGTCACTTGAAAGGTACAGAAAGGCTGTTGTTACATGCAGAATTGAACAATAGGCAGCATAAATGAAATGTTAAATTCATAATCTGCTTGAATAACATATTGAGACTAAATGAAGGTTGCTTAGGAAACTGATATATCATTGTCTTGTCTTTCCCCTTGATGTCTCAATGTTCATTTCTACATCAGTCCAACTATTTATAACTTTTTTTACTACTGTTTCCTTTGCTGTCTCAATGTTTTAATGCTCATTTCACTTACTTGCTATTTTATTACCTGAAAACCAGTTTGTGTTGCACTTTGCTTTTTCAGTGTTTAAGCTACTTCTGTTTGTATTCCCCTTAAACTGCCATGTTATAGAGACATCAAGGACAGCAGCATGCTCATAATGTTGAAACCAAAACTGTTTTGATTGCATACACTTGTGATATTGATACAATTTGATGGTTTAGGAACCGTTTTGAAATTTACTTGAATTGAATGAACTGATTATTAAGATGTCATTCGTTTGGGGGTGATTCCCATGATAGAACATAGAATGACTTAATTCTGGAATTAAAGGTGGTTTGGGGAAGAATTGTAATTTTACAAAATGTAAGGGTCAAAATTGAAATTTTCCATAATTAAGCTAACTTGCTAAATTTTGCATAAATTATATGTTGTGTTAACTGCTTTAGAGTAATGACATGTTCATGGGTTGTTATGATAACTTCCTAAATTTAGGGACCTATTTGCAAATTGTATAATTTTCAAGGACCTTTTTGTAATTTTCCATACTTGTTTTAATTTGTTTATTTTGGGTGTTTGGGTTTGAATTATGGTTAAAAAGGGGTAGAATGTAAATTTCTAAAACCTGTCTGTAATTATTTTCTCCAAAATCGGAGAAAGAATAATTAGATCTAAGGGGTGGACTGTTTAATTTTCCACATTTTATTTTTCGCTATTTACCACTTTCTGTTGTGTGCTTTGCACAAACGATATTAATTACTGAATTAGGAACATCGATAGTCTGCTTTTTGAAATAAAATCTTAACTTAAAATTTGGAAAACGAATTTGGTTTCAAATGCCGATAAATTCGGACGTTAGTCGAAATGAAATTTCGGCTAACGTACCTAACCCTTTTACTCAAAATTTTTTGGTTCAGACTTTGCTTTATCCTAAAATCAAAACGGAGTCAATTTTCAAAGTAAAATTTGGTTTAATTTTTCTTAAAAATAAAACCAATTCCTGAAGGGTGGCGACTCGAAAACTGTTTTTAAGACCGACTAGTTCGGCACCGAATCCCAAAATTGTTTTGTCACTTAACTTTATCTTTTTTTGGCTTATAAACAGGAAAACCTTCAGAACGGATCGTCATCATGTACGTTAAATACGACTAAATCCTCATAAACTAATATAAAGCTTGATATTCTGTAATAATAATAATTGTCATCACATTTTATTTTATATAGTGGTTAAAAATGGATTGAAGATGGATGTATAGAAATCGAATTTTGACGCTAGTTTTTCTTCATTCTCTCTTCTTTTCCTCTTTCTTCCTCACTGCTCTGTTGTTGGTTCTTTACTGTTGTCTTGATTTTTCACTCACTCTCTCGCCTCTCTCTTCCTTATAACCTATCCTTCTTCTTCCCTGGATTGTAGGGAAGCCACGGAAATGGTTGGTTTCCCTTCTCTTTCTCTTTTCTTTCTCTTTTCTTTCTCTCTTTTCTTTTCTATCTTTTCTCTGGTTTTCTGTTTTCTCTTCTTCTCTCTCTCTCTCTCTCATTTCCTTCTGTTTCTACCTTTTCAAACCTCTCTCCAGACTCCAAACCTCATGTTTCAAGTCCCCATAATCTTACTTTACACCTCCTACTTCATTTCACTCAAATTTTCACAATTATCCTAAAACTTACTTGTTGACACTTGATTTTTGCCCCCAAAAAATAACCGAAGATGATTAATGTTCCAAGCTCAATGAGATATCCAGAATTCCAATCAATTCGATTTTTCTCTTCTCAAAATTTTCCTTCTCCTTTTTTTATAAATATATTTTTGCGGTATACAAAAATAACAAAAAAAAAGGAATTTAAGTGAATAATTTTTAATTTTAATCTTAATGTCAATTTTAAGATTATAAGGAAAATGTTTTATATATTATTTTTATTTTTATTAATTCAATTGATTTTGATTTTGATTTTTAATTTTAGTCTGTATTTAAAATATAAAAATTAATTAATTAAAAAAAGAAGAATTAGAAAAAATAGAAAAAGGAAAATGAATTAAGAAGAAAAGGGTTTGATTGGGAAGAATTTGAAGAAAATTAGGAAAGAGGATGAAATTGAGGAAAGATAAAAAAAGATAGGAAAATTGAAAAGTAAAAGAAAAGGGAAAAAGGGTGCAATTGAAATAGGAAAGAAAGAAGGAGGGGCAAAAATAGGATTCTGGAAAACTGAAAGGGTGGAAAGCAAAAGGGCCGAAAATGAGGAGATAAAATGGCGGTATTTTAATATAAAAACGATGTGGTTTTGACTTAGGGTTTTGCAAAAATAACGCGCCACGCTTTGACATGAAACGCCGCGTTTCACGCCAAAACGCGGCAGCGTTGGTTAAGACGCAATTAGAAGCTGCGTTTGATTAAAATGAAATCAGAAAGAGGAGGAGGGAATTAGGGATTTGGGGCAGAAGTAAGATGAAATTGAAATCAAAGGAAAGAGAAAGCAGAAGAGGAAGAGAGAGGAGAGAGGCTGTCCCTCAACAGCCTCTGAGGGATGACGATGGATATTGGAGACGGAAGGCGAAAGCGAAGCCCGAAGGGAAAGAGAATAAACAGAAGAAGAGAGAGGGAGAGAACCATTTTGGAGCGAAGCGGCAGCAGCAGGTGGCTGCTGGCCACGCGAGGAAACGTTGTCAGTTACAACAGAAGGAACCCACGCGAAGGCTTCCCTTAAAAAGTGAAGTTCTGGAACAGAAGAAGGGGTTGGAAGAAATTAGGGAAAAGGGAATCAAGAGAGAAGAACAGAAACAGTAAGCTTCTTAAATCATTTTTAGGGTTTCTAATTTCTGGAATTAGGAATTCCTTTCAAACATTAGGGATTTCTGTTTTCAAATCGGGGAATTTCTGTAATTAGGGTTCACTGTTTTCAAATTCAGGGATTTTTTCTTTGTGAAATCTTCTTGTTCCTTTCATTTTGTAAAATAGAACTTTGAAACTCTCATTCAAAAACTCATTTGAAACTGAAAATCAAAGGGACTGTTATCGGCCAGTTTTTGTAAATTTTCTGGATAAGCTGTAAACAACGGATTGGAATTCTGTTAAAGCTAGGAAAATCTGAGGTACACTTAGTTTTTATCTTTTGTTTAATTTTTTTTGTTATTATTTAAAATGAATGATACCATATGGGAGCCAAATTAAATGACTCTTGTTTCTACTTGTTTCTGGTTTGAACTCTATATGATGAAGTTGCGAATGATTGTCTGTGTTCTCATACTAGATTAAATATGTTCTGTATGTTATGGATTCTATCATGGCTGAATGATCATCTTCAGTAGGTTAATGGAGAACATTTAATTTTGAATGGGAATTGCTGGCTTAGCTTCTGTCTTGGGTTGTTTATTTTTCAGTTTTGTTGCTTGTAGTCTGGATGTTAATTGTTGTGCTCGTGTTAGCTTAGGAATATGTTTATTCTGTCTTGAGTTTTTGGTCTGGTCAAGTCTACATTTGGCTTTTGATTTAGAGGAGTATGCTTCAGTTTTTTTTGCAATATTGTTCTTGTTATGAGCTACAAATTGACAGAATTTTGCAATTAACTTTGAAAATGAATATACATGCTGCCTAGGATAGTATGTTGCCCTAACTTGTGTTTAAACCAAGCATGAATAATTGTTGTCGAAGCTTTTATTTTTGCCTTATTGGTTCTATTTCTTTCAAATGGTCACTTTTGCCTGTTAAATTCATTTCTAGTTCAAAACGCATTGAAATTGCATTTCATTATTATTATTGTTGCTCCTGTTTGAAATAGATTATGTACAAGTTCATCCAGTGTTATTCTGAGTTTGAATCATTTAAATGTTATTCTGTTTATATATTCATAAAGGTAGGAAGGAGGTTGCTTAAAAGATGAAAATAGAATGTGTAGGCTAAAATAGAAATGTTAAATGTTTTAGGGATTAATCTGAAATTTGTCAAAACATTAGGATTACATGTTGATTTCTGCTTATGTTATGCAATTGGTATAAAATTGAATAGATTTTCATAAAAAATGCATAAAAAACATTAAAAACTGAAATGGGTGCAGATTGGTAATTTATGAAAAACTGAAGGACCAAAAATGAAGTTTTACCTGATGGATGTTCTAATCGTTAATTTGACCTGTTCTATGTGTTTATGGACTGTTTTAGCCAATTTTACAATTGCAAATGACTTTGGGGTAGATTTGCAATTTTTGCAAAGTTGGGGTACTAAAATGTAATTTTGTATGCTTTGAACCAAATCGTTAAATTGGCATGTTCTATATGTTTTATGGGTTGTTTTAGCCACTTTTGAATATTTAGGGGCTGAATGGTAATTTTCCAAATAAGCGACCTTTTTGTAATTTGTTTAAATTTCGAGGACTAATTTGTGATTTTTTTAGGATTACTTAGAATTGTTTATATTGGGATTTTGGGTTTAATTTGGGATTAAAAGGGTTGAATGTAAATTTATAGGACTAGATTGTAATTATTTTCTCAGAAATCGGAGAAAGAATAATTAGTTCTAAGAGGTGCACTGTTTTATTTTTCGCAATTTATCGCTTTCTGTTATGTGACTGCGCTGTAACACCTCATTCTATATTCCTATGTCATAAAACATGCCTTTTTTTTTATCATACGTCAGATGACGTTACTTCTAATTTTGTTTCCCATACATATACATATAAATATATATATACATACATACACCAAATCACATATATAGCATATTATAATACATACATCATTTCTTTTGATCCTATAAGGATCCATTTGGCCGTTCACAATCTATAAGCATTTATAGGTATATAGGATAGTTTGCATACATCAACATATGAACATCCTAATAATTAATTCAAAAGTTATAAGCATATCATTTCTCAATTACATGCCCAAAACTACATAATATTAAATTTACAAAACAAAGCAAAAGCATGCTATATGTAACATGTTCACTATGGACGGTGAGAGGAGAGAGACCTAGAATTCCTGCTGACCGACCTAGGTGTAGGATGACAGGACCGACCTGTGCAAAAGCGAGTGAAGCCTCAGTACCTCACTCGGACTGTGGACCTGCACATATGTTGCGATTTTGATGAGTCGCATACTCAGTAAGTGTAAACCATATTATATAACAAAGCAATAATATAATAGGTGCATAAAGTTAAACAGAACCTGACATGGGTACTCATTTTCCAGAAACCAATTTTTACATATTGAATCAAGATTTGATCATAAAATCTTTATCATTCAATTTAATTTGCTATGAACATGGAGAATTATGAACAACGATAGTTTCTCATTCAAATAATATTCATAGCAAATTTTATAACAAGAGATTGACAATTCCACAAATAGCATAAGAAAAATGAATTTTTCTAGCAGAAATGAAAACTTAAAATAGAACAAGGTAATTTCATTAGGCATTAACAATAACAACAACATGTCAAGCTATAAATCAAACATTTAACATGGGTAAACTCATCATAACATTTAAATTAAAGTCGACAAACACCATTCTTTTATCAATTAACTCAATGAGTTTACTACTTTTCTTTTCAAAAGTCATGTCTCATCACATCTATTCCCTTATTTGTTTCCTGTTTTGACATCACATAACAATGTCATTCCAATTATTCCACAAAATCAACAATCACATACTATAGAAAAACCAATTCACTTATGATTTATAACAATTTCACTGGTCTCACACAATCATTTCATTAATCTTTTCAAATAGACCCTTTTCTTAAATATCAAATTTCAGTCAAATCTCAATATCTTTATGACAAAATGACACTATAGCAGCCGATAAACTACTCAAAAAGTTCACTGCTGCTAAAACTTTTCAATTTCATTCAAGTAACTGAACTCTATAATCACTTGTTTCCATGTACAAGTGAACGCAATTGAAATGATTACTCCATTGGAGTACTCTTGGTCAGCCGAATCCTCTCTCCTCAATAATGCATGCAACTCATGATCATGTAACATTTCTCTATTTATGTAATTATGCTCATACTCTGTATGCAAATGCATTCAAGACTACATATAAAGCTACGCCCTGTGGGGTCGTAGACCAGCTCTGATACCAAAACTGTAACACCTCATTCTATATTCCTATGTCATAAAACAG
>CANUEY010241444.1:0-13550 GCA_948099555.1 Croton setiger
CCAATCTTTCCTAGTAGGATTCACAGTCTTCTCCAATATAGACTTCACTTCCCTATTCGAAACTTCAGCTTGTCCACTTGTCTGCGGATGGTAGGCTGTAGAGACACGATGTGTAACGCCATATTTCTTGAACAAGTTCTCTATAACCTTATTACAGAAATGAGTTCCTCGATCACTCATAATTGCTCTTGGAATTCCAAACCGAAAGAAGATATGGCTCTTGATAAAATTCACTACCGTCTTTGCATCATCAGTCTGGGTTGCCTTAGCTTCAACCCACTTAGACACGTAATCCACTGCTAACAATATGTAGTTGTTCCCAATTGATGAAGGAAATGGTGCCATAAAATCTATGCCCCACACATCAAAAATTTCAAAAATAAGAATAGGTGTAAGGGGCATCTGATCTATACGACTCAAGTTACCTATCCTTTGGCAATTCTCACAAGATTTGCAATAAATGTATGAGTCTTTAAATATTGAAGGCCAGAAAATTCCACACTCCAGAATTTTGCGAGCTGTTCATTGAGGACCAAAATGACCCCCACAAGCTGATGAATGGTAGAATTTAAGAATAGAGGGCACTTCCACATCCATGACACATCTCTTAATTACCTGGTCAGAACAATATTTCCACAAATATGGGTCATCCCAAACAAAATACTTGGCATCTCTCTTGATTTTATCCTTCGCAGCTCTAGTCAAGTTCTCCAGTAAGGTACCTGCAACTAAATAATTAACAATATCAGCATACCATGGAACAACTTTTTGGAAACTAAAGAGCTGCTCATCCGGAAAATCATCATCCAATTGCTTCGGTGTTTCATTAAGGATCAATCGGCTAAGGTGATCAGCAACAAGATTCTCTGACCCCTTTTTATCTCTAATCTCCATGTCAAACTCTTGAAGTAAGAGAATCCAACGAATCAAACGGGGCTTGGAATCCTTTTTCTTCAACAAATATCTCAATGCTGCATGGTCAGAAAAAACTATCACCTTTGTTCCCAACAAATATGATCTGAATTTCTCCAAAGCAAACACGATCGCCAAAAGCTCTTTCTCTGTGGTAGAGTAATTGCATTGGGCATTATCCAGCGTCCTTGATGCATAGTATATGACATGAGGATTCTTGTCAATCCGCTGCCCAAGAACAACCCCTACAGCATAGTTGCTTGCATCACACATGATCTTGAAAGGATAATTCCAATTTGGTGATTGGACTACTGGTGCAGAAATTAGCTTTTCCTTCAGCATGTCAAACGCTTCTCTACACTCTTCATTCAACACAAAAAGGACATCTTTTTGCAAAAGCTTGCAAAGAGGTTGAGTTATCTTCGAAAAATCCTTAATAAATCGCCTGTAAAAACCTACATGACCAAGAAAGCTCTACGCAGATTTAAAAACCTACATGTCCAACCTTGAGCCAGGCCTCGTTACAACCAAAGAAAAGACCTTTTGATTTGAATTTGTAACCACTACAAGTGGAGGTTAGGTTTCAAAGCAAGCCTATGGTGACTCTTAGCTCACTACGATGAACGCCGAGTGCACGCATTGCAATCCTATTCAAGCACAAGAGAGAATTTGTGAGTCTGTGTGACTTAAAATAGCTTGAATTAATGTTAGCTATCTTGATGCGGATACTAGTATAAAGATGGGAACCCAAAATATGTTGTGTTCAATAGTTCCTTCACTATTCAGGAATTACAGGCTCGCTTCCTTAGAAATCGTGAAACTTATAATTGAAGAAGAATGGAACAACTACTCAAATCAGGGGGCAACCAAACGCATGGAAAGATGAGAAAACCTAAAGGGGTTGAGAAAGGAAGTTTTTGCGTATGTCAAGCATTCTCGCAAACTGCAATGTTAGAAAGTGGATCAACTAAATTTGTTTCAAAATACACCTTAGCAATCCATCGTTAGAAAAATCTCATCGGAAGTACTTTGACCCTATTCGACACAAAACTATTTTAGGATGAGTCCACGAAGGCTTACATCTCATAAGGAAAACATACATGCATACATGAATAACCCCTATGCATCTTGCATTCTTTGGTTGTTTGAAGTTTTCAGGAAAAAGCAGAAGGCCAAAGTACCAGTCCGTTGGTGAGAGTTTAGCACAGAATAATTGTAGTTCACGGACTCCTAGGAGATGGCGGAACCCGTCTGGGAAATGAAACAGAGTGCAGGAGCAATACAACAACAGACTACACAAGTCAGGGTAGTTATGCCAAGAGAAGGAAAGCTCAAGTTGAATGGAAAATAGGAAGGGATTCCAACGAGAGTAGTCCAGGCAGTGGAAATGCTTTATCTTGACAGTGAGAATGAATAGAATGACCAGAAGATCACTTTGATATTCCCTCAGAGAAATGATGAATAGCAAGGGAGAAGACAATAGACACCTAACTAGAATGAAAGAGGTGAGTGAGGTGAGATGAAGAAGCTAACGATTGCAAACTTTCAATTTATAGAGAAAATGAATCAAGTGGGGTGAGGACGAATACGTTTGCGAAGGCATTGAGAAGAAGAGTAGCGAGTTAAGAATATAATTCAAAGATTGGGGACTATATTCATGGTAAGCAGAACCATTAGTGAAGCATCATTTAAAGCT
The DNA here is from genome assembly GCA_948099555.1 of Croton setiger. Classification (NCBI taxonomy): domain Eukaryota; kingdom Viridiplantae; phylum Streptophyta; class Magnoliopsida; order Malpighiales; family Euphorbiaceae; genus Croton; species Croton setiger. The sequence goes on from CANUEY010241444.1 coordinate 2,609, forward strand.
GTGATTCAAAGGTATCGAATTAGTGAGATGTCTAGCATGACTAAGATATTTTGGAAGTAGATCCAAGTCATATGCACAATCAGGCGAGTGATGGATCATCGCCTTCTTGCGCAGGGTGCAATCTATCGGCTATGTTGATTGATTACAAAGAATAGAGATGATGGATGAATTAGTAGAAAGGATCTGGATTCTGTAGCACCAGGTTTGGTAGATGTAAAGGAGCCACTTCTAATTAGGGATGGTACAACCTCGGTGCAACTTCAAAGGAAGAAGCGCCAAAGATCTGGGTTCCGTAGTGTCAGATCTTGCAAGGATTCGGGTTTCGTAGCGCCGGGTTCGTTAGATGTGGAGGAGCCATTTCCAGTTAGGGATGGTACGACCTCGGTGCAACTTCAAAGGAAGAAGCGCCCAAAGATCTAGGTTCCGTAGTGTCAGATCTCGCAAGAATTTGGGTTTCGTAGCGCCGGGTTTGTTAGATGTAGAGGAGCCATTTCCAATTAGGGATGGTACGATCTCGGTGCAACTTCAAAGGAAGAAGCGCCAAAGATCTGGGTTCCGTAGTGTTAAATCTCGCAAGGATTCGAGTTTAGTAGTGCCGGGTTCGTCATCAGGATTCAGGTTCAGTAGTGCTGGGTTCATCATCAGAAAGGATTCGGGTTCAGTAGTGTCGGGTTCGTCATTAGGATTCAGATTCAGTAGTGCTGGGTTCGTCTTCAGATAGGGTTCATCATCAGAAAGAATTCGGGTTCCGTAGTGTCAAATCTCGCAAGGATTCAAGTTCAGTAGTGTCGGGTTCGTCATCAAGATTAAGGTTTAGTAGTGCTGAGTTCATCACCAGAAAGGATTCGGGTTCAGTAGTGTCGGGTTCGCCATTAAAACATGAGAGCCGCTTTCATCAAGATCAACCAAACCCTAAGGTAAGTATCTCTACCTTAGCATCAACTATTACTGTGATAAAAATTCGTGCGAAGCACAATTTATATCAAAGTGGGGGCAAACTGTTGATGCTTGATTTTTGCCCCAAAAATAACCGATAATGATAATGTCCAAGCTCGATGAAAATTCCAGAATTCCGAAGTAGCTCAGTTCCTCTTTCTCTTTAAAAATATTTAAATTTTTTAATTTCAAAACTTTTCTTCTTCAAAAAAAAATATATTAAGTAGGTGTTGAATTTTGAATTTTATAGTGTCAAAAAAGAAAAAGAAAAAGAAAAAGAATTTAGTTTTAGTTTTAATTAAATTGAATTTTATTGATTGTTTTCCTTTTTATTTTTGTTATTATTTTTAATTTTTAGGTATAGAGGGTTTATTTTAATTGTTATATAAAAAAAGAGAAGAAGAAGAGAAATGAATTTAATTTGGAGAGAAAATAAATTAAAAGGAAATGAAAAGGGGTGTAATTGAAAGGAAATTAGAAGAATTGGGAAGATTTGAAGGAAGAGGGACGTAATTGAATGAGGGGAGAAAGAAGAGGGGTCAAACTGGAATTAAAAGAGAAGAAGGAAGGGAGGATCCGGATATAGTGAAACGACGCCGTTTCGGTGAAGTGGAAGTCAAAAAATATATATATAAAATAAACGGCGCGTTTTGTGTACGAGAGGCCAAAAAAAAAATAACAAGGCAAACGCAATGAGAACTGCGTTTTGCCTGGTAGAAACGAAACAGAAGAAGCAAACAAATAGAGGCTAGAGATGAAGAAGGAAGAGTTCGATTGGGAGTCTAGAACCAGCTGAGTCGTGAAGTCGAAGGGAACGAAGGATTGATAACAACAACGGGATAAAGATTTATCTAGAAAGAAGAAGAAGAAGAGTTAAAGCTGGAACTGGCGCCCAAGGAACGAGGAGGATGGGTCTCCTGGAGGCTATAAAGACAGAAGAGATTTCTAGTTAAAGGTTCGATTCTGGAGGGGGAAATTGAGAGGAAAAACGATTGAGAGGGGAATCGTAAGTTTTTACAATTAGTTTATGTTTTTTTTTGTTCTCTGAATTTGCGAGGGAATTTTTAGGTTTAGGGTTTTTGTTTTGAAATTGGGGAGAGAATTTTGCATTTTGTGAAAGCTGTGTCGATTTTCAATTCGAAATTCAATTTGAAATTGGGAGTGGAAAGAAGCTTTGATTTTGTTTTCTACTTCCAATTTTCTTTTTTGGGAACGGAACCTGAGGTTGTAAAGAATAGTCTTATTCTGGAAATTAAACGTCGTTGCTTGGAATTCTTACTGAGGTATTTTTAATTCTATATTTCGTTTATAATTTGTTTGATCGAGATATGAAGTAACCTTCTGGGAATCAAATTAATGTTTTGTGGTAGTTTGTCTTTGCCGTAATCTTGATTACCAACATGTTCTGCATAGATTTACTCCTGTTTCATCTGCCACTTGATAACGATCCCTGTAGCAGTTGCCATTTAAGCTTCCCTGTTTCATATTTCAATATTTTGTCGATAAAAAAATCTCTTGATGATGCACAATTTGCATTCAGCTGCCATTTTAGGTAATTGAGCAGTCTGTGCTTCTATTCTGTTTTTCGATTGAACATCTCATGACTGATATTTTGAGATACGTATTATTAGGGTAGAATTGCATGTTACAGTTGAGTGAAAGGCTGCCTCTGAGTTGCTAGCTATTCCGGTATGTATGAATTGTTCCTACTGGTTGTAAGCACAGCTGCCATGTGTTAATCCTCAAATGTTGTGTGTGTTTACGTTCCAAGTTGTTGTTTTGCCTTTGTTTGTTGCTATAGGAGACAAATTGTTGATTTGCCTTTGGTTGTTTTACAAAAGGAATGCTAATGAGCCCATTCTAGAATATTGTTAGGTCATGCTCCAGAGCTGTTTAAGCAACTGTCCTTAGGTAATTGTCTTTATGAATCGTTAAAGAAATGCTTACTCCTCACCTTAGTAGAGTCCATGGCTTCGTTCTGGTTTCACTTGTGTTGGTCATAGGGTTGTGCTTTTTGGACATCTTCATGCTTAAAACAGTGAGCTGCAGCATCAAATGCATATAAGTGTGCTGTATTGGGATGGTAAGTCAGAGGTCCTTAGGACTGTTTGCATACTATTCTTTCACATTAGGGCTATATGGGTAGTTCATTTACATTGAAAAGGCTAAATTGTTAATTGCTGTAAAATGAGCTATTAGTTCGTAATTTGAATACGCTAGGGCTTATTTCTGATAACATTGCATGTGGAACACCATTTTTGAATTGTAATGAACTTGGGGGGAAGATCGGTAGTTGGCATGATACAGGGAACAAGTCGTAATTTTTATAAAACCGGGGACCAAAAACGTAATTTTCCAATTCTGAATAGTACTGCCGTTTTGATTTGTTTTAAGGCCAATTCGGGAATAAATTTAATCTAGGGGCAGATTTGTAATTTTTGCAAAGATTGAGGACTAAAACATAATTTTACATAATTTACCTCTAAAATGTTGGGTTTTTTGCATGATTCGTGAATTGTTGATATGATTGACATGTCTTATGACAATTTGAATGATTCTTCTACTTTATGGCAATTTCGTAATTTTCCAAAAATCGGAAGGCAAAATTGTAATTTTGTTGCATTTAAATGATTATTTATTTGATTTTGCAAATTTCATGGTTTGAGTGGATGGTTTTTATAATTAGGGACTTATTCGTAATTTTTCATATTTCGGAGGACGATTTTGTAATTTTCCATTAAATGCCTTATTTTATTTATTGATGGGACTTGGGTTTATTTTGGGTTTTAAAAGGGTAGAATGTAATTTTAATAGGATCGGTTTGTAATTATTTTCTTCTGAATTGGAGAAAGAATAATTAGGTTAGGATGTGGATGTTTTTATTTTTCCGCACTTTATTTCCGCACTTTATCGCTTTCTACTGTGTGATTGTGCGAACGATTTAAAATCACCGAATTAGGAACATCGCTAGAAAATGATGAAATTGGCTTTTTAATAAAACTTAACTTAAATTTTGGAAAACAAAAATTGGTTTTAGAGGCCGATAAATCAGGGCGTCAGTTGAAATGAAATTTTGGCTGGCGTACCCAACCCTCTTACTCAGATCTTTTTTGTTCCAGACCTTGCCTTTTTTTTTTTTAAAATTAAATGAAGTCAACTTTTTATTAAAATTGGATTAGTTTTTTCTTAAAAACTAAAACTTGTTCTCGAAGAGTGGCGACTAAAAAATTTTTAAGACCGACTAGTTGGCATGCGCATACCAAAAATGTTTTATCACCATCTTTTGGATAACAAATCCAAAACGAACATCATCACCGAGTCAATCATGGAATTCGTACATGGTGGTGAATCTGGTCTACACATGCATGGAATGACCTTAGCTCGGGAAATCACGAATTTGGGCTACTAATGGTTGATCATGAATGCAGACTGTGTAAAACATGCACAACGATGTCATGAATGCCAGAATTTTGTCAAGCTACAAAGGCAGCCACTAGTTGCTCTGAATCCTATTTCTTCACCATGGCCTTTTGCTACTTGGGGAATTGATGTGATTGGAAAAATTCACCCAAAGGCCACAAATGGCCACCAGTTCATTTTAGTAGCCGTGGATTACTTCACAAAATGGGTTGAAGCGGCCTCTTACTCAGTCTTGAATGCCAAAAAGGCAGCACACTTTGTTTGTACCAACATCTTATGTTGGTATGGGACACCTTTTGAAATCATCACTGACAATGGAACCCATTTGCAAGCTTGTTAAGGGATAAGAAATCCAGCACCACAAGTCTTCTCCTTATAGACCTCAAACAAATGGAGCTGTAGAAGCTGCAAATAAGTCCATCAAAGTCATCCTTCAGAAAATGGTTCAAAACCACAAAAGCTGGCACGGACAGTTACCTTATGCCTTATGGGGTTACAAAACTGCCATCCGAACACCAACTGGGGCAACACCGTATTCCTTGGTATATGGAATTGAAGCGGTACTCCCTATTGAACTTGAAGTTCACTCAGCTAGAATCATCCAAGTAAGCCAGATCGACGAGGCCAATTGGATCAACAATTATCATCAACAACTCTTAGGTCTAGATGAAAGAAGACTACAGGCCTTGCATCAGATCCAAGGTTACCAAAGGCGAATGGCTAGACATTTCAACAAGAAATTCAAAGAACGGAAGTTGGAAGAACGCTGCCTGGTCCTTAAAGAAATTAGAGCACTAGTAATAGACCCCCGTGGAAAGTTCCGCCCTCATTGGGCAGGACCTTATCTTCTAAAGAAAATTCTCTCCGGTGGAGCAGTCATCCTAGTAGATCTAGACAATTTGGAGTTCATAAACCCATGCAATTTAGATCAACTAAAAAAATATTATGTATAAATCACATGCATTATAACAGAACTACGTGAACCTGATTCTCCTTTGTTGAAAATAAAAGAAAAAAATTGTATCACGAAAATACGTAGGCGACCCCTTCGGTCTCGATTCAAAATTAATAAAATCCCAATTTTCATCTCATTCTCTTTGCCAATTTTTTTTTTAAAAAAAAAGAAGAAAAAGAGTTCGCAAAGTCGAAAACCCGAAAGCACGGCTTAGGCAAAAATTAAAGCAAATAAAAAATAAAGGCCCCTTAAGTTGAAAACCCGAAAGGGCGGCTTAGGCAAAAATGGGCAACTCGCTAAGTTGAAAACCTGAAAGGGCGACTTACGCAAAAGTTAGAGTTAAAAAAAAAAAGAAACCAAAATTGTACTTGGGAAGAAAAGTCCTTAAGTCCAAAAAATTTCCAAAAATCCAAAATCTGGGTCAAACCCAAAAAAGTCAAAAATCCAAAAACTCCATCTCCTAAATCAAGTCAAAAACAAAATTCATAAAAGTCAAAAGTCAAAATCAACAAAATTGAGTCAACCTAAAAGTCTAAGCCTCTAACTCATTGCTGGGGGCAACATCCTTCGCGTCTTCCTTAGATTCTGTGTCTTCTTTCGGTTCCGCCACCTTAGGAGTCAACTTGATCTCTTCACCAAAATCCTCGTCATCACCAGCAAAAGTCTGTGCCCACCCTTCCAGCCTACTTAGCAGGAGGTTCCTCCTTGGTCCCTCAATTGGTCATACATGAACAATGAACCAAGCTCGGTATTCGGGAGAAGTCTGAACCCTAGAAGGATCGAGAAGAGACTTCACTATACGATGGTCCCTTACCCAAACCTTAAGAACGGCACACAAGACCTTCCAATTAATATGAGAGTCATAAGCGTGACCATCCAAAACAGGAACAACCTAGTCAATGCCCATTTGTCGTAAAACGCGAGAAGCATTGTACCATGAACAATGGGTAAGACCAGGAAGAAAAACCTGAGTGTGGCCCAAGCTAGCTTGGATGAAGCGCGTAGTACGGTACCAAGGTATGTACCACTGTACCTTATTAGGACCTAGTTCCAACAACCAAGAGGTCCAGGCATCAACTGAGGGTTGAGTAACCAAAATCCTTCTCATCCGATATTGAGATACATTATAAGGAGTGACAGAAGGAACTACGACCACTCGCAGATGATCTCTAAGCCAAATTTGAAGAATGACTGGAGAGACAGTCCAACCTTCGAAACCTAAAGCTGCCCTATCCAAGCTCCTTAGGGTTTCAACCAAAATAATACCACCAATGCAATTCATCCCTTCCATTTGTTCAACCAAAGGGCAAAATCGAAGGTTGCCAAATCCTGGCTCATTGCTGAATAAAAAACCAGTCAAAAAGCAGAACACAAAGGCACGCATTCTAAGCCTCATATGTTCTGGATTCTCAGGATTAGCTTCCAGAAATTCATCAATCAAAAATGGCAGAATCACTTTCTAACTATCCACAATCATTCTTCGAGATTGTGCCCTCGAAAAATGAAAAAGAGTTTCAAAAGAGCCTAAATAACCCACCCTGATCTCAAGCTTAACTAGAGGGCCATTCGAATCACACCCAATAATTGCACAAAATTCCTCAAAGAGAGGACACATTTCTTCCATCACAGCACCGAACCTGAAAACGTGCACATCAGGATCCCAAAACCTAATGCAAGCACGAAGAAAATCCCAATCTATTACTATCCCTATTAGGGTAGTAATAGCAGACACACCATACTACTGCAGATTAATCCTTTCCACCTTCAAAAGACTCTTAGTCCAATTATGCATAATATGGTTGAAATATGGATTCATTCTCTCTGAAAAATGGGGATTTTTGAGCCCGAAATTGGCCTTTCTCGCACACGAATTGAGGTGGTGTTGAGAAAGAATGAAGAAAACCATATTTATAGAAAAACAGAGGTTGAAGGGGCTTTGGGCCGCCCTCCACGGTGCTCTAGGCCGCCTTGAGGAGGCAGCCCAGGCCGCCCTCCAAGGGCAGCCCTGGCCGCCCTCCAAGGCAGCCCTAGCCACCCTCAAGGACGCCCCCGGCCGCCCTCCACACGGAATTTTGCTTCCGAAATAGCAAAATCCCATCCCAATTAGGTTAATTACCTTCCTAATTCGTGGATCCTTTCTTATTTTCATAAGATTTCTTCCTATTTCACAAAATTTCTTCCAAAATTGGAGTTTTCATTCAAAATTAGTCCATAATTTGAATCATTTTCAAGATTAAAGCATAAAATTAACAATAACAAACAAAGAACAATTTCTCAAAAATCTCAAGTTTTATTAATGAATAAATTTCATTAGATCGGTTTTGATTTTCTTATTTTGCTACTAGCATTACAAGGAAAATTAAAAAATCAAAAAATTTATAATCTTAGCCTCCGGGGACGCTTCAAGTTTTGGGAATCCTTCCAAAACCCTTACCGTGAGATTAACCAGCACCAACGATGAGGTATGGTTACAATCGCGACATCTGGCCAGGACGAGACAAGGAGTATACATGCTCTACTCGCTTGCCCCAGCCTATATGCCCCTACAGAATCCATACTCCTCCCCAAGGACGATGGATTTCGTGAAGGCCAGCTTTTTCCTACGCCTCCCGTACCCGAGGGATTATCTTTCGAAGGTGATTCCCCAGACGGCAGGTCGGAAAAATCAAAGACACGCATGTCTTTCATAACTTCTTCATAAGAACTTTTAAAAAGAGAACTTGAGAGAACTTAAGAGAAATCTCAAAAGAATGAAATGAGAGAGTGGTGAGTGAAGTGAGGAAATGAAAGCTCATTCCCCCATATTTATCGGTAACATCCTAAAATGCGGGTCTTCCCCGCACGGCCAAACTCCGACCTCAAAATTCGCGATTCAGAATGCCATTGAGCTCCATAAATCATATTTATGTCGCCCAGTGGGGGGCAACTGTGAATACTCAAATTTTGAGGACCGGAAAATGATTTTCCGCAGACCGCGAACAGTCGAGCCAGACCGAAAATTTTCGTAAAATAGCACTAGAAGTATGCCTTCATGGTACTTGAAATGTCTGAGATTTCACGAGGGTCACAGAAATGCCCTCAGAATAGCCATCGGAGTCCCAGAACATCCTGAAAAGGCTCCGGAACAAAAAACACGCGAATTGTGGAGGGAAGACAGCCCTGGCCGCCCAAGGAAGGCGCCCCTGGCCGCCCTCCAAGGCAGCCCAGGCCGCTCTCTGGATGCAACCCGGGCCGCCCTCGACGGCAGCCCGGGCCGCCCTCTGTTGACTTTTTGGCCGAAAATCACCTATAAATACCCCCCCAAAACCATCATTTTCTACACACCTTGAGCTGTGTTGACAGCCGCTCTCTTCTCCCTTCTTGCCTACAGTGATTCTTCATCTCAAAGGCAATTCTTTAATGCTTTCTGCATTGCATCTCTTTGATAACTTGCATTTGCATACATTAATCACATAAAAAAATAAGTCTAAATCAAGCTGAAGCTAAGGAGCGGACGCCAATTACCACAGGTATATTCCGAAACTCTTTCTCTTTGATTTAATTCACTTTTATCGCATCTTGTCCCATGTATACATGACATTTGCATCTCATGCATACACGATTTGGAAAAATATGTCATTCTAATCACTTATTTTGGCCGCCGCGCCACTAAAATCAAACATTTCGGCCACAGAGCCGCTAAATCACTTTTTGGCTAATAATGCCTAAAACAAACACATTTTTTGTCACAGCGCCACACTAAAAATCACATTTTGGCCTCAAGGCTTGATAAACCAACTTTTTCCCCAGCGGAAATCAAACAAAATCACATTTTTGACCATGGAATTCATAAAACTCCTTTTTCGGTCACTAGACCATCAAAACACACATTTTGACCACAGAAGTCATAAAACTCCTTTTTTCGGCCACTAGGCTTAAATTTCACACTTTTCGACCACGGACGTCGATAAACTCCATTTTCGACCATGAACGTCGATAAAGGAGTTTTTCGACCACGGAAGTCGATAAACTCCTTTTTCGGCTGCTAGGCCAACATTTCGACCACGGATGTCGATGAACTCCTTTTTTTTGCCCCTAGGCCTAAATTCATTCTTCACACACTCATAGCATGCATACACCCCCTCCATCGCCTTTAAATAGGCAAGTTCGAACTACATTGACTTTGATCTCTCATTCAAACGAGAGTATGTAGGCATATTCGAGATATAACCTCGAATAGTAGGTCCCCTCTCCCTTTTTCATATATTTTGTCATCATTCCTGCATAACATTCATTTAGGAGAAGAATCATTTGATATGAATGCATGAAATAACCTCCGAATCCACATCGGGTTCGAAGACTAGTGCATTTCATTCATTGGGGCGATTAGCCTAGAAATAGGTTAATCACAAAACGGAGTCACTAAGGGGTTCTTTCTTAATTTTTCCCCTTCAATAAAATAAATTAAGTGGCGACTCTACACACATTTTTCACCCCGAGTGAACATCCCCGGCCAACCGACTTCCCTCGCGGATCGGCCCGGCGACTCGGAAGGGCGCACCTCCGGTAAGGGTTCACACATGGAAATGTGAATTTTATTAATATTTGGGCTGAGACCGACGGGGTAGCCTACGTATCTCTGTAATAGAATTTCTCATTTTCTTTTCTTTTTCCTTACAAAGGGAGAATCAGGTCCATGTAGTTCCAATTTACAATATACATGTGAGTTATACATAATATCTTTTTAACTAATCTAAATTGCATGTTTTAGTGAACTCCAAACCATCTAGATCTGTCAAGATGATTGCTCTGTCAGAAAGTATATTCTTTAAGAGATATGGTCCAGCTCAATGAGGATGGAACTTTTCACGGTGGTATATGACTGGCGCTCAGATATCTTTTAGAACTAGGCAGCCTTCTTCCAACTTCCGGTCTTTGACTTTCTTGTTGAAATGTCTGGCCAATCGTCTTTGGTAACCTTGGATCTGATGTAGGGCTTGTAGTCTTCTTTCATCTAAACCCAAAAGTTAGTGGTGGTAGATGCTGATCCAATTGGCCTCATTGATCTAACTTTCTTGGATGATTCAGGCTAAATGAACTTCGAGTTCAATGGGGGAGTATCGCTTCCATTCCATATACTAAAGAATACGGGGTTGCCCTAGTAGGAGTTCGAATGGCAGTTTTGTAACCCCAAAAGGCATAAGGTAACTGTTCAAGCCAACTTTTGTGGTTTTAAACCATCTTTTGCAGGATGACTTTGACAGACTTATTTGCTGCTTCTACAGCCTTATTTGTCTACGGTCTACAAGGGGAAGACTTGTAACGTCCTCTCTTATACTTACGTTATAAAACATGTCATATTTTTTTTTTTATAAACTTATATCACCATTTTAATTACCTTGTTAAAATATACCACAACATTATAAACCAACATATAACATACATTTTCCAAATATCAATATACATAATTATAATTCATTGTTTTAATTTCACAATGCCTTATTATTCCAGAAACTTAATAAACATATATATACATGCCAAACCAGAAAAGTAATGCTATACAGGAATAGCATTAAACAAAATTTCTATATGCAACTGATACAGATAATGTGACGTGAGGGAGAGAGGCCTAGGTTTCAGCTGTACCGACCT